>JALLAP010001415.1:0-15742 GCA_036939355.1 Thalassiosira profunda | reverse complement strand
CCGCAACGGCAGAGCTCGCGACCGCCACCCTCGCTCTCCTCCGACCCTGCCTCCCATCGTGGGGCGACTTGGGCAGCCCGGGATGCGCCCCGCTCCGCGCCAAATGCCCGTCCAGCTTGCCCGCCCCATCGGTCGTCCCCTGCTCCGGCTTCTGCGGCACTCCAATTTTCTTCCCGTTCGTCCGTCGATCATACCGCGACGTGGGCTTCAAAATGCCCCGCGGGGAGGCCATCAGCGCCGCCTTCTTGTGCGGTTTGGCCCTTACGCCGGGCGCGGTCTGGCCCTCGTGCTCGGTCAGGAATCCGGACATGGCGTCCATCAGCGTCGTCGTGGCCGTCAGTTGCGTCACGCCGCTCATGTCGGAAACCACGCTCTTGTCGTCGGACTCATCGCTACGACTCCTCGCGGCTCTCCTCTTTGCGCTCGTCCCGCCCCTCTTGGCCAACTCCACATTCTTCTCCCGCAGCTGCCGTATCTCGAGGTGCATCGTCTGCAGCTTCTCCATTGTCGTTTCCTCCATCGCCGCGTCCTCCTCCGGACTCGCCATGCCGTTCGACGTGTCAATACTGTACAGGCGCCCCCACTCGTGGACCTGCATGTGGAGCGCCTCGCTCATCTTCTTGACGCTCGCGGAGGAGAAGCGCCAGCAGCCCGTGGCGAAGCGATCCAGCTTGGTCAATACGCTCTTGAGCTGCCGCTTTGTCGTGTCGTTCTGCATCTGTAACGCTTGATTCGACGCCTCCAGCTTTTGTATACGAGCCGCCTGCGCCTCCAAATTCTGCGCCATGGCGTGTCGTTCCACGGCGTGGTCGTGCTGCAGCTGCTGCATCTGCCGCTCCAGGCCGCGCATCTCCGTGAGCAGCGACACCAGCGCCCTCTTCTGCTGCGTCGCCGCCGAGTGGGTCGAATCCGAGTAGGTGAGGCCCTCGTATTGCGAGGACGAGCCGCTCTGCCGGTTCCGCGCGCGATACATGGGCGGCGGCGAGGCGGGCGGGGGAGGCGGCGCGGCACCGGGGCGGCTCGCCGAAGGGCGGCTCCGCAGCCGGGCGATGGGATTCTTGCTCTCGCTCGATCCCTCGCCGCTTTCGCTGGACGTCATGCTGCAGTGGTACGTCTCCTCCTTGTCGAGCAGGTTCATCTCCCTCGAGAGAAGGCTCTCTCTTGACAGAGCCTCGGAGTCGTCTCTCGACTCTGACGAGACGATGGACTCCAGGGATTGGTAGTTGGACCCCGAGCTGGCGTCGGCGTCGGCGTCGTCCTGCCGCTTTGAGCCGGCGCGCGGCCGCGACGACGACGCCTCGTCCCGGCTGTCCCGCGATGCCTTCCTCATGGCTTTGGCACTGTATCGTGGATCGTCCCCTTTGCCGCTGCAATTGCGCAGTGTAATGGTGCTTGCTGCGCAAGTGCACGTGGCTTTGTGCGGGAGGTGGGTGTCAAGTCTATTTCATCCTCTTTTTTTCGGCGATTTCAACGAGAAAGCCACATGTTATCTCCCAAATGGCGGGAAAGTATCTACCAATTTACGTACCTTGCGAAATACTTCGTACTAGCCTCTTACTTCTCTACCTTGGTAGGTTCCTCCACTCCTGTCCTACCTCCCACTCCAAACTCCAAAGGAGGGGCGAGGCGGCCTCAGTAGAGCCCTCATCCCCCCTTCAGCGCCGGGACTCGCCCACATCCACGGCAACAGGCGCCTGTGACCAGAGCTCCCCTGTTTGGCCCGTCACTGCGCGAGGAGGGGGCGTTTTGGTGACGTATTGCAAAAGGCGCGCCACGTGCACACGTGGTGTCCAAAATCTGGCCGTCTACAGCACCAGTTGCAGCCGCCTGCGAGAGCCGCGCTCGAGGCGACCCTCTGGTTGTCTAAGGGGCGCATAGCGCTGCTTGAGATTTATTCTCCATAGAACCTCATTCCAATTTGGCCAGGTCTGAAAGCGCTCACATGATGTGGTTGTTTTCGTCGTCACCCTCCTCTGCACCGGATGCGGAGGAGGAGGGCAACCCTACGGTGGACGAAGAGTCCACGATGGAGGCGCCCCAAAAATCCTACTCGGCAATGCACGATAACGGCAGCTCGCTGGGTGAAATGGATGGGGCCTCGTGCTCGCAGTCTGACGGTAGCAATGCATCGGGACTGCCGTTAGCGGTCAATTGCAGAAATGGGGAAGACGCGGGGCCCACAATCATTCCCCTGCCCACGCAAAATTACCAGTCAAATGGGGCAAATGAGAGACACAACACCGAGCTATCCACTCCTAGAAAGCGGCGAGGGATCATCTACTTTCGCCGAATCAATCCCTCCGACCGAGAGATCATCCAAACCCTGCACGAGAAGTGGTTCCCCGTCGATTACAAGCCCGACTTCTTCGACACCCTCTGCAACAACACGGAACGAATAAAAATGCCGGGGCTGAACAATTGCGAGCCCTTGTACAGCTGCGTGGCGTGCTTCAAGGAGCTGGACGAGGACGAGTTTGCGTACCGGCAAAAGAGGAGGCGGGAGAGGGAGGAGCGGGAGGCGTCGTGGTCGTTTTGGTTGGGCAACAGACCGTGCGGGAATGATGGCGCAGAGGACGGTACTGATGACGATGAGTACGGCAGTGGCTCGCTACTTTGGGAGATGGAGGAGGATTCGGATGCAATGGAAAACGGCAGAGCCACCGGGAACGGAAGCGCTGGTGGAAGTGAGAGGAGCTATCAGGACGCAACAACAACGCCCGATCGAAGCGTGCGGTTTCAGCACCCACCGGAAACTCCAATTAGCAATGGCGCAACAGCAGCAGAGGATGGCATCGAGAGTGGAGAGTCGGCACTCTCAATACACCACCGGACAGAAAGAGAGAAGTTGAAGAGATTTTACTCAAACGATTTTCAACACGAGAGCAACGACAGCTGTGGATCATGCAACAACGATAGAAGCAACCAGCATGGCAGCAGCGGCGATGACAAACAGCAACAAATGGGAGGCTCCAATCACAGCAACAGCAGCACCGAAGGTCCCTATTACAACGACGAGGGAGAGCAAATTGTGGGCTGCGTCGTAGGATCGTTCCTGCCCTCCTCCATGCTCGCCAACCGGCACAAGAGCACCCTCGACGAAAAGCCCAAGAGGGACGAGACGGCGCAGCTCCTCGTCCCGGACTGCGAGGCATACCCCAGAATGTTCTACATCATGACGCTCGGGACCACGCGCGAATTTCGACGGTGTGGATTGGGGAGCAACCTGGTCGGGCGGGTGGTGGAAATGATCGAGGGGAGGAGCGAATGTGGGGCGCTGTATTTGCACGTGATCATTTACAACGAGGGAGCAATGCGGTTGTACGAGCGACTGGGATTTGCAAGGGTAAAGGAGATCAAAGGTGAGATACTGTGCTGTGTAGCAAATTGCGTTGGTGAAGTGGCTAACGCACATTGTCGCAGATTACTACACCATCAACGGCGTCCACTACGCCTGCTATCTCTATGCACGCTATTTCCACGGAAACCGCGGACATCTATCGACATTGGATATATTGTACGGTATCGCAACGAATCTGGTGCGAAAATTGAGCCCCTTCCGTTCTAGATGAAGACACAAAATAGTGATCGAGGTATATGGTATTGTATCTCCCGCAGTTCTGCCTTCACTCCTTTGGACGCCATTTGATGCAATACTTACTGTGACGACCATCTTCCTCCTCTGCCTTCCAGTGCTGTCGTTGGCAACCCTTGCTGCAATACCACGCCACGCGGCAGTTGGAGCAACGCAAGAATGTATCCCCCGGAGGCGCCTCTTTGTTGCAGTTGAAGCATCTGTTGCTCGCCATCTGCTCGAGTTCTCTCAAGGCCGCGACGTGCTTTTGATCTCCTTTCTCTGCAGCTCGCTTGAGCCAATGAATTCCGTTCGTGAAATTGGGATTGGAAGAAGGCGGCAACATTGCCCCATTGAGAGGACAACACAACAAGGCAGCGCCCAATAGGCACATCGACGATGCATGGCCTCTCTCTGCAGCTGGCGTCAGCACTCGGATTGCTTCATCTGTAGATTTCTGGGCACCATATGTGCCGTAATAGTGCGCTTGGCCCAGGTTGTAGCATGCATGATCACAACCTTTCGATGAGGAATCTCTCAAATAGCGCAAGTGCTCAGGATCATTTCCCTCGCATTTCGACATTTGTGCAAGATAGAATTCGGCTTTTGCGTGGCCCTGCTCTGTCGCGGCCAGGAACCACCTCCTTGCTTCTTCAGAGGATTTTGGTAGACCATAATGGCCGTTGTAGTATGCAACTCCAAGCGAATAATTGCAATTGGAATCCCCCTTTTCCGCGCCGAGCGTCCATATCTCAACCCCCTTCTCTTTATTCTGCTCAACGCCACGCCCTTCCATGTAAAACGAACCTAGAATGAGGAGAAGTCTCATCGGTAGACGGCCGTTCTCCAAATTATCCAACATCATGCGTGCTGCTCCGTCAATATCCTGGGGCAATTGTGTCCGGCACAATGAACATTTATGCTGGAGCTGTACCTCCTCCCTTCCGAACGTCCCATCAGCGCATGCCCTTTCCAGGTACTGCCGTCGTTTGTGCTCGCAGTCTTGGCATTGATCTTTGCCACAGCTTTTTGGAAGGGTGAGTGCGCGATACCCACACAATGAGCATACCAGCAAGGAAAAAATACACAAGGTACTGACCAATAGGTCACCACGCGATTATCCGTTTCCCAAAAGGGCGGAAGAGGCGCGAGGCAGATCGGGCATTCTTCGTCTCCGTCGTCGCCGCGGACGACGGCGGATGCCTCGAATTCATCCATCACGGTATCTTGCAGCAGCGGCTTGAGCACCTCCGCTCAAGACTATGGCACCCCCGCCGCCGCAGAGAAGCGATGGAACGGAGGCCAATCTCGGTCGCCAGCACCCTCTTCGTTGTCTATCTTCTCCGGTTGCAGCAGGCGCGCTCGCGCCTGGGGTTTGCCCCGTGCTCGGCCCCTCTGAATTACGTACGTATGATACGTACATAGGCTTTCCTTGCCGCTTGCCGCACAAAAAGAACGTGGCCCGCCGACTCGTCGTCGTCGGCACGGGACGTTGGCGGTCGCTGTTGTACCGGCGAAAGCCAGCCCCCGGCAGGCGGACGTTTGCGCTGCGGCCTCGGTCAACGGCTGTACCATTATTCGGCAGCCGCAGCTGCGGGAGAGAGCTGGCATTTTTCCCCACCGACCTGCACACGACGATGTCGACATCGGAGGCATCAGCCGCCGTCGAACGACGTGACGGTCGGGACGAGGATTGTCCGATCTGTCTGGAGCCCCTGCCGCCCTTTTGGGCAGAACGTCATAGGGTCTTCGCTTGCTGCGGAAAGTGCGTTTGCACGAACTGCAACGAGGCGAAGGCCGCATACCTCGACAGGGTCGCCGCCGAAAGATCGTTTGGAAAACAGGAAGAACAGCTCAACAGATTCTGTCCGATGTGCCGGACGAGAGTGCTGGACGAGGCCAGCGCTGTCAAAAAGATGATACGGGAATACGAGGAGGGCAGTCTGCAGCTGCAATTGTACTACTCATTAGTGATCAAATATCGGCAAGGGAAATGCATTGAGAAAAATGTTGCAAGGAGCAATGAGATATTGATGCGAGGAGCGGAAATAATGGGCGATCCTATCTGCCAGTACAATCTTGGCGCAGCATACTACAACGGAGATGGACTGCCGAAATCCTCTGAAGAAGCAAAGCGGTGGTTCCTGGCCGCGAGTGAGCAGGGCCACGCTGTGGCGGAAAACAATCTTGCGCTTTTGTTGCAAGAGGAGGGGGACAGTGCCGGATACATACAATACACGAGATCTTCTGCATCAAAAGGATATGACAAAGCATGCTACAACCTGGGACTAATCTACTACGAAGGCATTCATGGTGTCCAGCAGTCGTCAGATGAGGCGATTCGTGTATTGACACCAGCCGCAGAGAGGGGCAGAGATGCAAGTTCGATGGGACTGTTGGGTACCATCCTGTGTTGCCGGTCACTGGGACGATGGAGCACCCTACTTTCAATCCCAACTACACGAAGGGAATGCATTGGCTTAGACGAGCAGCTGCGACTGGGGATGAGGTCGGCATCTCGCAATTGAGAAGTTTGGGGCAGATAGCGAGCAACAAATGCTTCAATTGCTTCAAGGAAGCACCATCGGAGAAAGCCTTCCTGCGGTGTTCGAGGTGCTGCGCGGCGTGGTATTGCAGCAAGGGTTGCCAACGACGGCACTGGAAGGCGGAAGGTGGACACAAACAGTGTTGCATCAAATGGGAATAGGCGAAAGTTGAGGGACCTCGCTTCATATTACGATACTCGCTGCTGTGGATCTAGAAGGCACCGGACGTGCTATCGCGCAGACAACGAAAGTGTTACAAATAACTGGTCTATCATTCTGCCTGAGTGTGGTATTGATCGTGTTCGTATTGATGCAACATCAGTCCGTTGACCGCCTTGGGCCCTATGCGATTGGCCCCTTTGAACAGTTCTGCCTTCATTTCTGTGGACGCCATTTGATGCAAAACTGATTGTGCCCTCCCTCCTCCGCTTTCCAATGCTGCACCTGACAGACCTTGCTGCAATACCAAGCCGCGCGGCACCTAGAGCATCGAAGGAAAGCATTATCTGGTGGCGCTTCCTTGTTGCAGTTGAAGCATTTGTTGCTCACTCGCTCCTCGATTTCTCTCAAGGTCGCACCGCTCTCGTCCTCAGTCGCAGCTGCTCGTTGGAGCCAATGCATTCCCTTCGTCAAATTGGGATTGTCCGATGGCGGCACCCACGGATCTGGTTGACTCATGACAGTTCCCAAGAGGCGCATACAACGCGCTTCTCCCTTCTCTGCAGCTGGGGTAACAACAGTGATTGCTTTTTCATTGGATTGTTCCAGGCCTTCTTTCCCGTAATAATACGCCAGGCCCAGGTTGTGACAGGCAGCACCATAGCCCTTCGATGCCGAACTCCTCAGGAGCCGTAAGTGCTCAGAAGTATCACCTTCATCTCTCAATATTTCTCCAAGCATGAAGTCGGCGATTGCATGGCCTTGTTCGGATGCTCTCAAACACCACCGCTTGGCTTCGGTTGTCGATTTTGTCAGCCCCCCCTCGCCCGCTTCGTATGCAATTGCAATAGAATACTGGCAATTGGCATCTCCCTTTTCCGCGCCGAGCCTCCATATCTCAACGGCCTTCTCCTTGTTCTTTTCGACTCCCTGCCCGTCAATGAAAAACGCACCTAGATGATAGTGCAATCTCAGCGGCAGACAACCTTTCTCCAAATTGCCCAGCATCATGGTCGCTGCATCGCGATAACCATTGGGCAGTTTTGACCGACAAAATGAGCACTTGCTATTAAGCTGTGCCTCCCCCCTGCCA
Source organism: Thalassiosira profunda (assembly GCA_036939355.1). Lineage (NCBI taxonomy): Eukaryota > Bacillariophyta > Thalassiosirophyceae > Thalassiosirales > Thalassiosiraceae > Thalassiosira > Thalassiosira profunda. The sequence continues at coordinate 8,373 of JALLAP010001415.1, read as the reverse complement.
AACGTCCCATCAGCGTATGCCCTGTTCAGGTACTGCCGTCGTTTGTCAGCGCAGTCTTGGCAATCGTAGCCGCCGCAGCAGAACGCCACCGATACGCGTACTTTTGCCTCGCGGTTTGTTACCTCCCAAAAGGGCGGAAGAGGTGCGAGGCAGATCGGGCATTCCGCACAGTCGTCGCCGCTGTCGACGGCTGATGCTCCCAATTCAGACATTATTGTGCGGTATCTTGCAACGCGGATTATGTGATGGGTATCCCAGCGACTCGCGGGGCGCCTCAGCTCAAGATGACGACCCACCGCCGTCCCCGCGCCGCCTCGGCAAGCACGGTGGGCTATGAAGAGCGTCGCTTCGTCGCCCGAGGCCGAAGGAGTGAGAGGCAGTGGGGTCCAGAGCAAGAACATAGGTAGCAAGCTCGACGGGACGGACGGGAGAAACTTTTCTGCTCCCTTCTTCCCTCCAAAGTTAATATTTATTCCTATGTACTTTTTATACAATAGGAATTCAATTCCGGCGGCCGGGCGGCCCCTCGGCCTCGCCCCCCTGGGCCTCTGGCTGCGGGGCCACTGGCGAGAGATCTCCAGGCCCGGGCAGGACACTGCACATCAACGCGGTTGCCGCCAGCCGCAATAGAACGAGTCGGTGGAAGGACAGCAGCGGATCTGCTGCAGCGGTAGCGGTGGTTTGGTTGCCTCATTTTTCTTTGTACACATCAACATCAGCATCAGAATGGCACCGACCAAACACATCATCATCTGCCTCTTCGCGGCCCTGCCCGCCGTCTCTTCCAGCGGCTTCGGCCCCGGCAGCCGCTACGCCGCCTACGACTACGACCTGACCACCCCGCAGTACGCCCCCGACGGGCGGCTCCTCCAGGTCGAATACGCCACCAATGCATGCTTGAGAGGCGACGGCAATCCGATCGCGGCGGTGGGGTGCGCGTTGCCCGGCGAGGGCGGGGAGGCGGCGCTGGTGATGGCCACGGTGTCCGCTCCGCCGGCGCCTTCCTCGGATGCTATAGTTGCAACAAGGAAGGATGGGGGGTCGGAGTTGCAAGCGGATGCGGACCGAGCGGAAGTGGACTCCTCGCTGCGAGACGCCCATCAGCGGACGCAATTCCGAATCGTCGAGGTGCCCCTCTCCGCCTCCCATCGTGATGGGCCATCCTCCATCCTCGTGGGGCTCTCGGGGATGCTGTCGGACGCCACGTCGCTGCTCCAGATCGTGCATGCGCAGCTAGACGAGGAGCAGCGGGCGTTCGGCTGGCATCGGTTGGGCGCGAGCCCGGTGGGGGTCCATGCAATCGACGACGAGGGCGGGGGAGCGTCGGCCGGAAACGCAATCCCCCCAAGCGGCGCACAATCTCGATCGATGGCAAGCCGGCCGTCGGAAACGGCGCTCCGCCTCTCCCGCGCCATCGCCGACGAGTGCCAGAAGNCAATCGATGGCAAGCCCGCCGTCGGAAACGGCGCTCCGCCTCTCCCGCGCCATCGCCGACGAGTGCCAGAAGCACGCGTTCGGGGGCGGATTGCGGCCCTTCGGCGCTTCGCTGCTGCTGGCCGGGGTGGATCCTTGCGGAACGCGCTCGGGACGCGTGGCCATGTCCGAAACGCATCCCAATGGAGGGCTGACGAGCCAAATATCTGCTCTGGAGGATGGGGAAACGAAACGGCACCGGGTGGTGGTCTCGGGAGGATCGGTCAAAGCCCAGAGCCACATAAAGACACTCGTGGATGCGCGGTTGAGCGAGTTATATGCTGACAATGCAGCCACGGAAACAGAAACGGCATTCCTAAGCCAAGTGCTCCGGGCCGTCATTTCATCTCTCGTCGAAGAGTGGAAGGGAAGGGGAAATCCAATCACATCGTCGTCGACAGAAGTGGAGAAGTCGAACGAAAGAAAACAAACGCTCCCTCAAATGGAAGTGGTGATTGCCTCGTCCAGGAGAGGGACGTTTCGCCTCGCGGATAGGGATGTTGCCCAATTGATGAGTTCAACAGGAGCATATAATAATGCAGAGTAGGTATCATGCGCCGAAGGATATTTCTCGCTCTCTAGTTACACAGTAGTTTGCTCTTTGCCCCTCATTTCTCGCATCCCCCCAACCCAAAGACCCCCCACATCACACCACCCACCTCATCTAATCCCCGCCGCCCGTGGCCGTGATCATCCTCGGCGCGCTAATCTCGCTCGCGATGCTGTTCCCGTGGCTCTCCTCCTCCTCGTCCTCCCACGCGCTCCGTCCCGCGTGCACGTTCTCCATGGAATTGTACTGGTTGATCCAGCTGCTCCCCTCGGTGCCCGTCGATTGGAACGACTTGAGGGAATTGAGCGACACGCCGAAATCGGTCGACTTCTCAAAGTCGGCCGACGCCAGGGCGTGGTGGAGCAGGTCGGGGTCCGAGAGGGACTCGCTCGACTTGCGCCGTTCCCCCATCCCGCTTGCATTGGCCTGGTTCGACGCCCCGACCGTGCGGGCGGAGGGGATGGTCTGCAATCCCCCGCGCCCCCCGGGATCCCTCCGTCCTCTGTTCCCGCCGCCGCCGCCGTACCGTCCCCCGCCCGCCGCCCCGTCCGGGTCCGCCTTCTTCTTCCCCCTAGAACGCCGATCCTCGCTCACGTCCATCGACTTGAAGCTCTCGTTGAAGTCCTCCATGCTCATGTTCATGCGGCGGCGGTTCCGGTGTTCCGAGGAGTGGGAGCCGCTCGAGTGCGATCCGAAGACGTCGGCGGCCGAGACTCCTTCCGGTGCCGGGGCGTCCGCGCCAATGTCGGATTTGTGGCGCTGGGTCCCGTCGTTGCTCGCGCGGCGGTTGGCCGTCTCTGTCCGTTCGAGCTCCGTCGCGCGCGACTTGGGCGCCGACTTGGACCGGACGCTCAGGAGGTCCTTCTCGGACGCGAAGGTCATGTCCATCTCGCTCAATCCGAGGTGGGACATCTTGTAGCTCGAGTGGGTGATGTCGTCCTCCTCGATGGCCTCGAATCCGAAGGAATTCTGGCTCTGCATGTGGTCCTTGTAGGACTTGCTGCCCTCCTTGGGGCCCTGGGCGGTCGGCACGGAGACGTTCGCGTCGCCCCCTCCCGTCAGAAGGGCCTGCTGCTGCGCCAGCAGCACCATCGCCTGCCGCTGCTTCTGCTGCCGGTGGGCCTCGTTGACCTTCTCCAGCTTCCGTTCCAGGGCCGACATGCCGCCCGCGGAAGCCTTCTTCTTGCTCTTGCTCGGGGGCGAACTAGCGAAGGTGGTGCCGTACCGCCCTTGGCTCGCGTTGGCGCTCCCCGTGCTGATCATGGACTGGTTGTAGCTGGCGTTGTGGGGGTTGGTCATCATCCCCGACTGGTTCCAGCTGAAGCCTCCCATCGACGACATGTCCATGCTGTGGATGTCGAAGCTGGCCATCGTCGAGACGGACTTGTCGCAGCTGTGGAAGGGGTTGCCGCCGAACACCTCCTGGGCCGCCAGGCCCTGCTGCTGCTGGTGGTAGGCCTGGGGGGTTGGCTGGGCCTGCTGCTGCTGCATCCGCTGCTGGTACCGCCGCATCTGCTCCATCTCCTGGGGGCTAAGTTGGGGCTGCTGCGACCCGTCATTCCTCAAGGCCGGAATCACGAACCCGGCGTCCACGGGGAGCAATCCCTCGTTCATGATTTCGGACGCCAGCAAGCTCGACTCGGACCGCATGTTGTTGCTGTTGCCGCTCTGCTGGAGGTCCGGCTGCGCCTGTCCTCGATTACCCCCGCCCATCTGCACGTTCCGCTGCATCTGGTTGTACTCATCGTAAATGTTCCGCTCGTAGCTGTCGCTGAACGGCCCGTCGAGGGTGGAATTGACGCCCCCTCCGGTGGAGCCCTGCGAATTCTGCAGCTGTTCTTGGTACTGCAGCATCCGCCGCTGCTGCTCCTGCTGCATCCGCTGCATGGCGTAGTANATTCTGCAGCTGTTCTTGGTACTGCAGCATCCGCCGCTGCTGCTCCTGCTGCATCCGCTGCATGGCGTAGTATTCCTGGCGCATCCTCAAGAGTTCCGGATCGCTGTCCACCAGCTGGGGATCCAATTCAGCCTCCCCGAAATTCCGGGCCAGCCCCTCCCGCTCCGGGGGATTGGGCCGGTGCCGCGGTCCCGGGGGATCGGCCGCCTTCTTCCTCCCCCCTCTGCTGCTGCTGTGGGCGAGCGCTCCCTCCACCTGCCCCAAGCTCGCCCCGCTCGCCAACAACTGCAGCTGGGCCTGCCTTTCCGCCCGTATCTCCGGCGCGCTCTCCCGCAACGCCTGCCCCGCCTTCTTCCACGCCCGTTCGTCCCCAATCTCCACCCACAGTCCGGTGTGGGGATCCTCCTTCAGAAACCGCCCGGGGGGCTCCAGCGCCCGGATCTGCTGCACGATCCGCGCGGCGATGCGGGCCTTGGCGGCCTTCTTGGTCCGGGGATCGAGGTACTCGCGCTTGTGGGCGTCGACCTTCTCGCGGAAGCGGACGTTGCCCGGGTGGGAGTTGATGCGGCCGCCGCGGCCGGAGAGGACGTCGTGGGGGTGGGGCGTGCGGACGGGGCCGGTGTGGCCGGGGGGGACGGACGGCTTGGGGGGAACGTTGGGGTTGTTGGGTTGGGCCGCGTCCTCGGCGGCGGAGGTCGTTAGGGGCGGGCTGCCGGTCGACATGGCGTCCGTCTTGATGGCAGCGCCGAAGGGCAGTATTGTATGTTCTAGCCTCGTGGCTGGCAAGGAGGTATCCTGGCGATTCCGCTGGGGTGCACCGATCTATGAAGCGGGGTGCACCGATGTATGCCAATGGCGAATTGCAAATCGAGCGGGGCGGGGGCAGTTCTCCCCTTCGAGCTACTCCGTTGAATAATGGCCAATCGAGAGCACTCCGAGGGCGATCGTGGACGGCGGTGAAGGTGAAGAAGGATCCTTCTTGGGTGGCTTCTTGGGCAAGCAATCGATGCAAGAGCTCTCCACTCTGCCGATGAAAGTGAGGTGTGGACGAACCAAGAGGGCTGAACCTCGAGCTGATACTCCTTGCACGATCGACGAATTTGGCAGGGGCGGAGATGAGGCGCCGGGCTGCTTGTTTAGGAGGGCGGTTGGGCTCGCCTGGCCTGGGAAAGAAGTGTGAATGTGACGGAGTTGTGGCGGGGGCAACTGTGATCGTGCGTGAAGCGACAGTCGTGTCAAAGGGACACACTGGAGGCCTCGATACAAAATCGATTTATCTTAAGAGGGTTGCGTGGAAAAATCAATTGAGGCGCACCCTTCAGTGTTCAGTTGGAAGGGCTGTTCTACTTCGGACACCAGCCCCGATCGCTGAGAAGCTTCAGCTTGGGGAATCACCTACATGGACCGGCTGTTTGTTTCTACTCTCAATTTAATATTACAGTCTACACTGTAATCACTTCTCCCATACGCTGGCTAGCGTAGTCTTCGAACTTTGGTATAGTTCGAGGTTGCTCTCGGTCGTCTCAAATCTGAAGCATCACATTTTCTGTCGACGACCTCTCTTCTCACCAACTCCAAGGCCCAAGAGGGCCCAAGGCAGAGAACAGAATCAGGCAGCGGGTACCTACATCAAATAGCAGTTGAGGCAAACGCCTGGTAGAGTAGTTTTGGTTGCTTCTTCCTTTGCATTGCTCTGCAATTACCCTACTTCCGTCGGTCTAATGCATTCATCCGCTCAAGATATCATTTGTAGTCCCGATTTGATGCAAAATTGATCTTTACACGCATCTCCACCATTTCCACCTGGTGCAAACTGCTTGTGCCCCCCCCTCCGCCTTCATTTCTGCGGACGCCATTTGATGCAACACTGCTTGTGGCCGCCCTCCTCTGCCTTCCAGTGCCGTCGCTGGCAGTCCTTGCTGCAATACCAAGCCGCGCGGCATCTAGAGCATCGGAGGAATGCTGTCTCTGGCGGTGCTTCCTCGTCGCAACCGAAGCACTCGGTAGATGCATACTCCTCAAGCTCTTTCAATTGCGAGACGGCGGTTTGATCTCCAGCCTCTGCCGCTCGGCGAAACCAGTGCACTCCCTTCGTGAAATCGGGGCTATCAATATGCCACTGATCATCGCGACTGCACATGATGTCTCCCAGCAATCCCATACATTCCGCGTCCCCTCTCTCCGCGGCTGGTGTCACCACGCGGATTGCTTCTTCAGTACATTTTTGGAGACCATACATTCCATTGTCGTAAGCTAGGCCCAGATTGCAGCATGCTTCGTCACATCCTTTAGATGCAGAACCACGCAGGTGCCGCAGGTACTCCGCGTCATTCCCCTCGTCACAAAAGATTTCTGCAAGATTGAATGCGGCAATTGCGTGGCCCTGTTCAGCAGCGGCGAGATACCACCGCTTCGCTTCTGTTGTGGATTTTCGCAAACCATCCTCACCCTTTTCATATCTGTAGCCAACCGAATACTGACAACATGGATCGCCCTTCTCCGCCCCAAGCATCAGTATCTCCAAACCCTTCTCGACGTTTGTGTCCATGCCTCGACGACCTTGCAAATAACATTGTCCCAGATCATGGAACAATCTTAGAGGCAAACGGCCACTGTCGAATTTATGCTCTATGTCTTTTGCAAAGATATCTTCGTCAGGGACTTTGGTTCGGCAAAATGGGCAGAAATTGCTGAGTTGTTCCTCTTCCCGACCGAAAGACCCTTCGGCGCACGCTCTCGCCAAGTAATCATTCTTCTTGTCTACACAGTCCCCGCATATCACTTTGTCACAGCATAGGAAAACGGTAAAGCGAGACTGATCCCAGAAGGGCGGAAGGGGCTCCAGGCAGAGCGGGCAGTCTTCCTCGTCGCAGCCTCCGTCACCCATACTTTTTGCATCCGACGCTGACATCCTGCAAATAAAATGTGCCGCGCAGCTCGCACAACTCCGACCCGCGATAAACAGCAAGACGCTGCAACAGCAACTGCTGAAAGCTCCCTCGTCAGGCGCGCTGGGGGGCGTCCGCGGCTGCAAGAGGGCCGGTGCACAACGGCAACGTGTTCGGTGCACCTCTTTGCTTTGCGCTTTGCCTCGCCCCTGGCCGAGAAAAATGGGCGCACTGATCGTACCCCCCCTAAATTAACCCTGCTCTGCCCCCTATCTCCATCTTCACTACATTATTCTGTAGAAACTACATTTTAGGGGGGACAGGGGGCGTTTGGCATCGCGTGCCCCCTAAATAAGGGCAGTGAAAGCAAGAGAAACTGAGAGCAATCATGTGAAAGGGTACGCCAAGGCACCCCGCGCCAGAGCATCGTTGCAAATCTCAACCATGGACATCCCCGCCGAGGAGGACGCCGCCCTCCGCAAGCGGCGGGCCATTCAATCGCTGATGAAGGATACATCTGTCTCGCCCGTCGAGCGAAACAAAAAGATGCAGCTCATCATGAGCGGGAAGTTCGAGGAGGCCGATGGAGCAAAAGCAAAAGCCGCGGCGGCGGCGGCTGCGGTCCCCAAATCCCCGGCGGCGAACTACCGGCCCAAATCCTCCCGCACCTTCGAGCGAAATGCCCCCCAACGGCAGCGATCGACCGAGGATCTGATCGAGCAATTCTCTTCCCCCTCATCTCCCAAGAAGAAGGAGGCGGCCTTTTCCACGATCGACAGCGTCGGCGGGCGGGGGCGCGGCTACGAGGAGGGCAACAAATTGCGGCCCGCGGCGAGCGCGGACTCCTCGCTGCGGAGCTCGCTCGACGCCTCCAAACGGGAGGAGGAGGCCGAGAAGGCGGTACGTGTGCACATGATGTGTCTACTTTTTTGCAAGTCCAACTGCTGACTTCGTTGGCACCCCCCTCGCACGCCAGGCCTCCAAAGAGAGGAAGCAGAAGCAGAAGCGGGCCTTCATCCCCGCCCAATTGTTTGGTACCAACAGGCAGGTGTTGGAGGAAAGAGTGCGCAGGGCGAGCAAGGAGGGAGAGCCGCCCCCGTTGCCGGTGGGGATGGAGGAGTTCGAGGCGCGGGTTCGGGCCAAGAGCCAGAAGAATCTGGGGACGAAGCAGGCGGGGAAGTCGGCCGGGAGTTTTGGGAAGGGTCCAAGTGGGAGAGTGGATCCCGACGACTTCCTCGACGACGAAGAGGAGGTTGTGTCTGGTGCGAAGAAGCCAGGGGTGGTGCACTCGGATTCCACGACGAAGGACGACTTCGAGCAGCGCATCGTGCGCAAGTCGCAATCCGGCGGAGGGGCGGCTGGTGCAGCAGTGGGTGCCAGCGCGCGGCGTGGATCGTCTGGGTTCGACGACCGGCTGGCCCGCAAGATGTCCGGCGCCGGGGAATCCAGCGCCTCGCGACGGGGTTCGGGGGGTTCGTTTGACGATCGGCTGAAACGGAAGATGTCGACCGCCTCGGACGCCTCGGACGGCAAGTCAAAGGAGCGCGCGACCGTCGGCGCCACTT
>JALLAP010001411.1:0-10231 GCA_036939355.1 Thalassiosira profunda | reverse complement strand
TTTTGTAAAATCGAGAGTTTGACAAAATCGAGAATTTGACGAAATCGGTCTGACATATCCGCGCTGGTTGGGCGCGGAATCACGCGAAGATCACGTTCTTCAACCACAGCCAAACTTTTTGCAACAGACTATTTTAGCTAACTAGTGACGTCACATCGCGCTGATTTGCGTATTAATTCCCACCTTACTTTTAGCCGTAGAATTTGGTCACAAACCAAAATCAAATCGACATGGCGCCGCCGGCGGCACCCCCTCCTTCCACGGCCACCAGCTCCAGAACGCCGCCATCTCTCCGCTTCTACCTCGCGCAGGGGGGCGACGGTACTATTAGAGATTGACGGCCGAGCTGGATGGGCTCGCCGGGCGATGATTGGTGCTGCGTTTGTGCGTCAGAGCGAGGTGTTGCAAATTTATGCATCGCCTCAACTCGGCCTCGATTTGCAGCTGGTTTGAGCGACGGCGACTCTCCGGGACTTCTGATACAGTCGGATACACCAGACGAGTATTCTAGCACAATTTCCCAAGGGCGCCACGGCCACGGTGTAGCGCGTGGCCCATATTGCGAGTGAGTGTCCTAAAACTGAATTGTTTGCCATCGCTCCCCTCCAACTAGCACTCACCAATCTTCCCCAGAACATCCACGCGTCCACCCCCCCATTTATTGCAATTGGACGGTTTGACGTGGCTTTAATACGGGGGCGTCTTGCAACCGAGGGGGGACGAAGGCGCGCTGAGGGATGGGAGAGAGCGACGACGCGCGGAACGGGGGAGGACGTCGCGGGGTGCGGGGGAGAGAGCGACGAGCGCGGCGCGGGGAAGCACGATGAGCGGCGCGGGGGAGCACGGCGCGGGACGCGAGGGAAAGCGACGTATGACTTGGGGGGAGTGGGGGGTTGATTAATGGGAGGAAATGCTCGTGAGTTTGGATGCTGTGTCTTTGTGCTTTCGTTTATGTTTCATTTGCTAATTGCAATCTTCTATCTTATGATTCGGTTTGCGGTTGCACATGTGTCGGCGCCGTCCTCGCGAACAGCTTCATACCTTTGCAAACCTCCACATAACCCAGCATCCCTTGGGTATCATCGTTATACTTGACCTTCCATTTCAACGTTTCCGGTACGTAATCGTATGTCATCCCAAATACTATCTTTTTGTTCACCGTTCGAGCAATAATCTTGTTAACCAACAATTCCGCTTCTTCCGGCGGCAGACACCCTACCTTGATGCTGATGGGGCGGGTTTTGCGCCACGGGGCGTACGAGCACTGGTTGGTGTCCGGATTGACGATGCAGTGTTTGCAGTTGCAAGGGAGGTTCGACACGGTCGCGGGCCAAACGTAGGGATGCTCCGTCGGCTTTGAGGTGGCCGTCGAGCGGACCTCGTGGAGGAGAGTGGTGTCCTGGATGGACTGGCCGCGGTGCGTGTCCAACACGAAGGATCGATCGCAAAGGAGAATCCGGCCAGGGTGCTTGGGCGAGAGGCGGTCCTGCTCCTCCTTCGACTCCGCAACAAACCAGACAGTGCGTGAGTCCATGCCAAATCGCTTTTTCGTCTTCAGCCTCGCGTCCTGATCGATCTCAAACTGCTTCCACTTTGTCTCCGCCTTCTCCAGTTTGGCGAAGCAGTTCTGGAAAACCTTGAGCGCGGTTTGGGATCGGACGCCGGTGTTCTCGAGCTTGCGGACCAAGTGGGCAGGCTCCTTCCCCACCGAATCCCATACTCCCTTAAAATTATCTGGAACGGCGAGGCGGTGAATGAGCTGGATGTCGGGGTGGCGTTCTGCGACGGCGGCGACTTGGATGAAGTTCTGCCGGCACCTGTATTGATTTGGACAGTTGTCCGTCCAGACGATGACGTTTGTGAGCGGGTGGCCCAACTGTTGGAAGACGCCTTTGTAGTGTCTGATGATGGCGTCGAGGCAGACGTTGTGCATGGCGTGATCGTTCTTCTTGCCCTTCGAGATGGTCTCTGCGAAAAAATGGTGAACATCGACCGTGCAAATCTCAATATCCTCCGCCTCTTGCAAAATCTCAACACCATTCACCCAATCCTTCTTCTTCGTCCTATCCCTGACAGCGCATTTGCGGCGGTTGTAAATGAGAACGAAGTTATCGTTGACGGCGTGGCCATCGACAGAAGAGTTCTTGGTCTGGAACGCCCGGAGCGCCAATGTGGAGGCGAAGTCGGTGAAAATCAACAACCAGCCCGGTGGCAGGCGAGACCAGTCTGTGTCCCGGATGTGGCGAATCCAACGGATTTCCTGGTAGTGCGGGATGCACACATTGAGCTGCGCGACAAATTTGGCAATCAACTCCTTCACCGTCAGGGATCGGGGCTGGATCTCGCGCTGGGTGTTTGTTTTGCCCTTCGATTCGCCCTGGCGGTCGGCGTCTACCCACGTCATCACTTCAACCTTGCTGTCGCCTTCGCTGGAGTAATACAATGCACTCAACAACCCTCCAATTCGCCGCTCGACGCCACAACAACTGCACCGGTCCTTTGAATTGCCATTGACTCCGTGTGTGCACTTGAGAGGGATCATTTTCGGGCAGGGCCTTGACGGGTCAATGTGGAGATCGGGCTGGTCGACCGGTTGGCAGCACATGGCCTCCATCAGTGGATGCGAGCCAGATTGGGCCAGCGTGGCCATGAATTCGTCGCAAGTGAGTGCGCCGTGTGCCACGGGATGGTGCTCCACCTCTGACTTGACTTCTTCTTTTTTCAACAAGGCAAGAATAGGCCGCATCATGTGCTCTAACCCCGTTATCTTCTCATCGACGCAGGATTGTGGGGAGGGGTCCTTGACGAACGTCCCGGGGTTGACGGCGTTAAATGCCTCAGTCCAAACGTCGATGCCGGCTGTTGCTCCGTTATTCTCGCTTTGGAAGTCGGTATAGTGCTCCGAGCTAAGAAATTGTGAGTGGTGATCTTGCTTGGAAACGCCGCTCAACCAGATGCGCTCGTGCTCACTCCTCTCTTCTCCCGTCCTTGGATCTCTGACAGTCCTAAGCTTCCGATTAGTGTCGAGGCGCGTGTACTTATCGTCCAGCAAAAAGTCGAAGACAAACTTCTCCAACTCCTTCCGAATGAAGTCTTTTCTTCGCTTTCTCTCGAGGGCCGTCGCCATGGTTCCGTTATCAATCATGCTTTGGACATTCGTCTTGGCCTTGGTGAGTTGCTGCTTGGTCATGCCCAACATTTTACTGAGATTATGGACGCTCACTTCCCTCTTCTCTTTGACAATCTTGTACATGCAGGCGGATGCCACATTCTTGACAAAAGTTTCGGCTGGCTTTGCTCGTGTTCCGCCCGTCTTGTGATGGAGGATGCCCTCGCGGATGCCGTCGAGGACGAGCTGTTGCAATTCACTTTCGGGGTGGTTTGAGATGGACTTGGCAACCAACTCTCGGATATATTCGTTTTCGCGCTCGCACAAAATTTGGGACAGAGCTGATCCTGCCCGATGGGGATTCAACTTGCAGATGGCCTTGATCATCGCACGCAGATCCGACACATCGCGGGAGGTGGTGGAATCGGAGATGGTTTCGTCAATTGTCTCCCATTCCATAGCATCAATGTTGTCGTCCGAGTTGGGCGTCAAGCGAGGGGCAATTGTTCTAACAGCATCGCAGCGGCGGCGTTTCCTCCGGTGGTACATGCTCTCTGCCGGGCCCTCATCTTTATCTGCAGAATCATCATCAGATCCGGATGATGGATCTGGTTCCGATAGATAATTTCGCTCGTAAACATCAAGGCGTGCACGAATGCATTTGATTGCTTCAGACTTTGACATCTGCTTGCCCGCAATTGCATTGACCATTTTCTCTGTCCATCGATACTGTCCATCGTTTTTCATGAAGTTTTCGCGGGTAGAGGAGCAAGATACTGGGACGAGTGATATCTCGGTGTGATTGCCGCCTCTCACTACTATGTCTCTATCAGCGTCCCCGTACAACCGGAACACCTCTCTCGCCGCAGCGTTTGCCCACTGTTTCACCGCCGGGCTGCCGAGGCTGATCTCCTCGTCGGCGCCAACAACCTTCGACAGCAGCGGATATTGCATATCTCTCGCGGCCGCTTTCGCCTTTTCCTGCGCGGCTGCTTCTTTGCGCTCCTGTTCGGCGCGAGCGTCGCCGGCTCGCGCTCGCTTGTCCGCCCGGTACTTTCTTTCCACTGTGTTGAGCTTTGCAATTATATCGTTTGGCAATGGAGCGGCCGGGGGAATATGACAGTCCCCAGACTGACACTGATTTGATGGCGTCGGATAATTCGGCGGTGCACCGTTTGACACATAGGTGAATGTCGGCTTCCCAATATTTCCATCGATAACAGGTGTGCCCTCCAAATGTTGGTGCACGAATTCATCCCATCTCTTCTTCTTGAAGTCTAACCCTCGCTTCGACTCTTTGTAGATCTCGGCGTTGACGAGAAGCGCGGCGATCTCGGCGCAAGGACGGCCGAGCGCCTTTGCGAGGCAGGCATCGCCGCGCTCCGTCTCGACGAGAGCCCACCACCACCCCGACGGCAGGTGCTCCGTCAGCAGCACCTTCAGCAGTGATCGGGCCGCAGCGCGGTCCATCTCCGTTTAAATTGGGAGCGGCGGCCACCGCCGGGACCGCCAGCACCGTGCGCTTACGGGAAGGTGCGTAGCTCCCAATTTGGAGGTGGTTTCGTTTCCCTAGGGGGCGGGATGTGGCCGCTGCGGCTACGAGGGAAAGGCGTTCGCCGTGCTTTGTCGCGGTGTTTGTTTTGGGTGGCAAATTTGGCGGGAGCGCGCCAAGTTTTTTAGGGAGATCTTCTACGTAAAAGTTCGTAGAACAAGTACCAGACGTAGGAATTAATACGACTACAGCCGGACGAAGAAGGTCGTGACTAAATTCTGGCAACGTGATAATCTCGTGATTCCGCGCTCAACTTGCAATTTTGTGGTCGGGCTGGTGTCCTTTTGTGTCCTCGATGTCCGCTGAGTGCTGTCGCGCGTCCGCTCCCACCCTCACCGTGACAGCACACCTACCAGGCGCAGCGGCTCACCATCACCTCGCCGCCGCGCAGACCACCTTGGCAGCGCTGCTGGTGATGGGAAGGGCGGATGCGGTCCTCGATTGCCGGCCGGCGAGGATGCAGCAGACTCGTAGTACTTCTCCTTGCTGCAGCTTCAATGGAAAGCTGCTCGAGCTTCGTCCATCAAGCATCTCCGCAGAAGAGAGGCGCGGGGACATCACCAAACATCATGATGCGTGGCGATGACTCCTCGAAACCCATCGAGAGCGACGGGGCGGTCGAGGGATACGAGCATCTCCACCCAGATATCGCGGCGATGCTTCTCGCCGATGGCAGTGGCTCTAACACACACTTTGCGGTGGATGCACCTACGCTCACATTGGTCAGGAGGGGTGGGCCGGCAATAGCCACCTCTGGCACTTTGCAAATGGACCAACTGGCTGGGTTGGCGGACGAATGCGATCGGGCAGCCTTTTCTGTCCAACTAGAACGGGAGATACCGAAGAAGATTGCGGGATTGATACATTTGTCCCAATTTCCGTCATCGGAAATCTGCGAGGACAGCGGTAATGGCCCAGCTGTCCTCGTTGCGAGCACGGTGGCGTTAAACCTGTTGGAATCCTCCATCCGCGATGCTACCGCGAGAAACCGTGTCGCAAACACCAACTCGAACAAAAGCAAAGGCAATGCCAGCCAGAAAGGGGCGCCGCTACTGCGCGATATGATCGAAGAAATATCCTGCATGCGTCCGCCATCAGCAAACGATGGCGGGAGCAACATCGCAGCAGCTAATTTGGCACCAATTCTGAGAGCGTTGCTGCTGCCAACGAAAGTGGGCGGCATCAACCTCCGCAATTTGGCCACTCACGGCTTCTTATCGAGAATAGATCGTCGGTGGCTCTCCTTGACGCTTGTGCTAATGCAAACATTGGACAAGCTGCAAGCTGGTGATGCGGAGAGAATAAAGGATGCCACAGAAAGTGGGGATAGAAGCAATCCAGATGTCTCATCTTCGTTGAGAAAATATGCACCGATGGAACGCGAGGTGCACAGTGGCAGGAGCATTTTATCAGACGACTCAAGATTGACGGCGTTGGAGCTGGAGTTGCAAGGGCTTGTTCCCGCTACTCACATTCCTCTCATGCGGTTCAGTTTGCATTGTTTAGCCCCTTCAGATGAAAAGAGGGCAGAAGGCGGCAACATGATTCCAGCGCTCACTGCAATTTTTGCAACCACTCTGTGCTGCCTCCTTGAGCATTCTTTCCGCCTTCTTTGGTGCGAACACAACATCCGACCCGATGATCGCATTGCCAGACCCGCTACATACTATGTAACGCTTGACGGTCACGGGCAACGCGACAAGCACGATGTAATGCTTGCCCTGTATTTGAGCAATGAAAGAACCAGAAATCAGTTGATACCAGTTATCGGAGCACAATCGTGTGCGTTGCTGTCAGACTTGTTCGCAGCCCCGTCCAACGAGGCTCCAAACATCCGATCAGCGCTCTGCCATGGGTCTTGGAATGGTGAGCTCATCAAGGAGCTAGAAGGACTGGCCACGTTTTATGAGAGAAGCGATGCTCACCCAGAAAGAAGCAACCCGTTGCTCGTGGATTCTGCTTGTGCTCTGGTTTCTTGCATGGATATGTTTTCAGCGAGTCTTGCTGGAAGATCAAGGACTTCGACGTACAGACCGGCCTACTCGTACACCGCTATCGCGGCGAGAAGCTTGTCGAGTGTCCTTCGTGACCTGGCCGAACTCGAGGGTTTGATATCCAACAACACATTCATACGCAATTGCACACAAACTATGGAGAGCGAGCAATCGAAACTGTGCAACGAGTTGAGACCTTTTCGTGTTGAGACAAACGTCATCGAAGAGATGGCATGCAAAATATTTCCTCCGATGGGCTCCAATGAAATCTTTGACATCAACAGTATCTACCGCGAGCACGAGACAAACTTGGCACTGGCAGACAACGTCGTGGCGCTGACTCTGCTGTCTGATGCTTCCCATGCAACGAAGAATTACTTGGCTGGACTTCAGGAGCGAATTGATTCGCTGCCGATGGATCCAAAGAATGCCAAAGAGCGGAGGATGATCAAGTCGGCATCTCGATACTTTTCTGCGGCAATTTTGGCCCGGGACTTCTACGCTTGGAGTGTCGTTGTCGCGTTGGTTGCCGTGAGACAGAGTTTACTTCCACAAGAAGTGATTGAAGAGGGTTGCAGCCGGAATGACATCGTCAGGGCTTCGGAACGGTCCCGGATGGCGCTGTCTACCTTCGATTCCTATCTCGCGGTGAACCTCGACAGGTCTCTGAAAGCGTTGCAACAGTATCTCAATGGCAAGGCGGTGAAACATGTTATGCTTCACGTCAACGAACCACAGGAGTACAAATGAATTGCATCTCATCAGAGGCCCACCTAGAGGACTCTAAGCGGCGTATCACTTACTTTGTTAGGTACCTCAATTTCTACGTAGGAACACGCACGTACATTTAATACCAAAGGCTACGTAGAACCTGCGCCAAACCCAGCGATTTTTTCCGTTGCTCCAAAGCGAGTCGGCGTCCGTCGGCCCGCCCCATTCACAGCGCGCCGCGTCGCCCGCCCAGAAGCACCCGCGGCTCGAGGGGACGCAACGCAGTGCAGCCCGCCACCATGCCGTCCACGAGCGGCACGCCCAGCGGGCGCAGGTCGTCGTTTCCCGCCGCGCCTCCGGGCGGCGGGCCCGAGAATGCCCCGGCCAATCGATCGACGCCAACGACATCCTCGGCCGCCAAGGCTGGACTCGCGACCAGCAGCGCCTCCCGGGTGAGGTGGCAGAACCTCCCGCCCAGCGAGCGCGGCAACGAGCCCGCGGCGCCGGCGTCGTCGAAGCTCAACACCTCCGTCTCCTCGTCGATGACCCCCTCCAAGCGCATCCAGGACAAGTTCGCCAACGTTGCGTCCGGCAAGAACGCCCACGCCGTCTTCGATTACCACTTCGAGGGCACCCCCTTCTCCCACAAGAAGCGGCGGAAGCACCACAACAACGAAGGGGGGAGGCATTCCCACCACCCCCCTCCGACCAACCTCGGCGAGGGCGCGGCCATGGCGGCCGCTGACGCGGCCGATGACACTTTCACCATGGGCGCCAACGCCACCGCCGAGATCTTGAACATGAACTCGAATCCCCTCGACGAGAGCGCCCTCCTCAGCGTGGCGTCCAAGGCCTCGAATGCATCCAACGCCTCCAGCGCCGCGTCCAGCGAGATGGACGTCATGAACCAAACGACGCTCAGCGACACGCACGAATTGAGCACGAGCAACTTCGTGCTGAACGCGAAGCACCGGGGGGTGCTGGCGGAGAACGCCCGGAAGCTGGGGTTGGGGGACCACGCGAGGAAGAGCAAAACGAAGGCGGCGGAGAAGGTGGGGGAGGAGCCGGCCACCGCCAAAGTCTCCAGCCCGACCATGACGCTCTCGGGGATCGGCGAGATGACCGGCCTGACGGGCGTGTTCTCCGTCCCCGGGCAGCCGCCGCCGCCCAACGACGAGGGCGCGCAGAAACAGCCGGAGGAGAAAGAGGAGGACGAGAGCCTCGAATTCACCTCGCGGCAGCGGTCCCGCACCCCCCGCAAGAGCGGCGACGTCAGCCTGCTGACGGAGGGGAGCGACACCCGCTCGGCGGGGGGATTGGACGACATCCTCGGCGATTACAGCTTGCTGAACGAGAGCGTGGGGCTGGATTCCAAGGACGAGGAGGAGGCCGGGAAGGAGGAGGAGGAGGGGGCGGACAGCCTGACGGCCCTCATCGAGGGCGCGGACCGGATGCTGGACGAGACCGAGGGCGCGAAGACGGACGGCCGTGCGGCCCCGAAGGAACCCTCGTTCGTCGAGTCGACCGCCTCGCAGGGCCAATTGGACGCCTTCCTCGAGGGAGTCATCGACGGCGCCGCCGCCGCCCCCGGGGCCGTCGATTCCACGCCCGAGGCGACCGCCACCGCCTCCCGATCGAACGACGCCAGTCCCCTGTGTCCCTCGCCCGGCTTCGTCTCGGGCCAGAAGCCGCGCATGGGCAGCAACCTGTCCCTGATGCGCAAGAGCCTCGGGGGGGACGTGACCAAGGTCCGCGAGCTCACGGCCAGTTTGCGGAAGGAGAAGAAGGGCCGGGGGCGGATGAGTTTGCCTGCCCTGGCCGGCGGCCGTCGTTCCATTGGTGGGGCCGGTGTCAACGCGACGGAGGCCCCGGCGTCTCCCGAGAGGAAGGGCATTGAGGCGAAGGCGGCGGATTCTCCGGCCCGGAACACGCGCAGCACGGCCAAGTCCCCCACCCGCAAGAGTCCCCGGAAGAAGTCGCCCGTTCCGCCGGCGAGCGCCGACTCTCCGGCCCGCAACACGCGCAGTGCCACCAAGTCGCCCACGCGCAAGTCGCCCGTCCGCAAGTCGCCCGTCCGCAAGTCGCCCCGAAAAAAGTCGCCGGTGCCCCCCGCCGACTCGCCCGCCCGCAACACCCGCAGCGCCCGGAAGGAGTCGCCCGCCGCCCGGAGCCTCTTCGGCTCGCCCGATCCCGTGTTCCAGGAAATCACGTCCAAGTTCGACGGCCCTCCCCGCGCGACGGCCGAAGGCGCAAACGAACCCCCCTTCAGCGGCCGGAAGCGGCCGTCGAATTCGCCCGGCGAGCGGACGGAGCTCAGCGCCACGGGCTCGCTGTCGAAGGAGTATCCTCTCGGCCCGGAAGAAGCGCCGCGAGACGGCCGACACGGCCGAGCTGCGGGACCACTTGCTGACGGACGCCACAAGCCCCGAGGCCAACGGCGCCACAACCTTGCCCAAGACCCCCAAGTCCATCCTCAGCACGTCCAAGAAGCGCCAGCTACAGCAGGCGGCCTCCAACGGCCGAAAGGTCGGCTTCGGCGCCCCCAAGGCCGCCGAGTACAACGTCGGCAGTCCCTCCGATCGCATGACGCCCCTGCCCGCGGCGGAGGCGCGGGAGAAGTTCCCGGTCCCCCCGGAGGAGCGAACGACGGAGCTCGAGGGCGATTTGGAACGGCTGGTGGCGCGGGACAACGACACGAGCATCCTGCTGGATCCCATCGACGAGGGAAGCCGGGAGATGTCGGGCGTGAGCGGCGGGGCCGAGCCGACGGAGACCCTGGAGACGAACGTGCTGGGCCTCGTCGGGGAGACGACCGCCTTCTCCGCGCCGTCGATCAGCAGCGTCTCGTCCGCGTCGAAGAATCTG
>JALLAP010001408.1:0-10636 GCA_036939355.1 Thalassiosira profunda | reverse complement strand
GGCAACCGCACTCCCCTCCCGTCGATAAATCCCCTTCGCGAATAGTCGGCCAACAACAGTTCCGCACAGGCTTTGGTGGTGCCGTAGGTGGTGTGTGGCGCCGCCCGCGTGGCGTCCGAAATAGTGTCATCGTTGCTCACCCAGTCTGCCTCGTGCCCCGCCCCCAAAGTGGCGCCCGCAGAGGAGAACACGAACGTGGGCCGCGAGGAGGGCGACGCCTCCTGCCACGCCCGGGCGGCCTCGAGCATGTTCATCGTGCCCTGGAGGTTCACCTTGAGCGCCAGATCTGGAGGCGCCCCGCTCATCACCGCGCCCAGGTGGAACACCGAGAGGGCGTCGTCGTCATCACCCTTCGGGCTGCCGACGAGGGATTTGCAATAGCTGATGTCTGCCACATCGCCCACCTGCACTTCCAGAGCGACGCCATTTGCTTTAGCCAGCGAGTGCAGATCGAAGAGGTACTCCTTCGGCTCGGCAATGTCGGCCAAGATGAGGTGGGTGACGGTGCACGTCACCGTCCCCGAACGCAGCTCCTTCCTCGCGAGTATCTCCCGCGCTAGGACCTGACCCAAGAAGCCGGCGCCACCAGTGATAACCACCTCCATTTCGCGCTCTGTCGGGAAGGAAATGTGATTGGACGGCGATCAGGGCAGGCCGTTGCATCTCAACCGCCCCTGCGGCACCCGTAAATTTTGCGACAATCTGCCTACTGTTCTCGCGGCCAAACAACTGCAAGGATGGCCGAGGAGTGGACCGAATACGACGGCGGCGCGGTCCTGGAACGGCACCGGGATGCCAGACAGATACGCGTGGCGTCGGGCGTGACAGTGATTCCAGCAGATGCCTTTGAGGGTTGTGTGGATTTGAGGGCGGTGTATCTGAGCAACGTGACCACCATCTCGAACGACGCATTCAATGGTTGCTCTTCGCTGGAGCGCGTCATTCTGAACACTACCTCTGTCGAGATTGGCAAGTGGGCATTCGCATATTGCAGGGGTTTGAGTGACATCGATCTCAGCAATACAACAAAGATTGGACATAGGTCGTTCTTCTATTGCGAGGCGCTGACAAGGGTAACCATCCCACCGTCTGTCACTGAAGTTGAGGTCGGTACATTTTCACACTGCAACAGTTTGACGGAAGTGGAGCTCGGGGAGGGGATCCAGCGCATTGGGGAGAACGCATTCAGGGGATGCAGTGCTTTGGTTCGGATCAGCATTCCGTCGTCTGTCACCGACATTGAATCCTATGCATTTCAACACTGCAGCGGTTTGGTAGAAGCGGAATTGAAGGAGGGATTGCAAAGCATCGGGGGGAATGCATTCGAAGGTTGCACATTGCTGCTCAGCATCAGAATCCCCTCATCAACGCTGAAAGTCGAGGGAGGTGCATTCGATGGTTGCTGTCAGTTGAGGCATGCAGAGCTTCAGGAGGGGCTCCAGAGGATCAGAGGAGGGGCATTCCGGGGCTGCAATTCGTTAGAGCGCATCACCATCCCCTCCTCTGTCACTGCGATAGGTTGGTCCGCGTTTCAGGATTGTAACAGTCTTGCAGATGCGACTCTTCAGGAGGGACTGAAGGAGATTGGGCACGCAGCATTCTACGGCTGCCACTCGTTGCAGTGCATCACGATCCCTCCGTCTGTTACGGACATCATTGCTCAAGCATTCAGATCTTGCAGCAGTCTGTCAGAGGTGACTCTGCGGGAGGGAGTCCACTTCATTGAGGATCGCGCATTCGCCAATTGTCCCTCTTTGGCACACATCAACATTCCTCCCATGGCCTTAGTGGTTGACATTGAACATTCCAGCTGCCACTTGATGAGGACAACGATGCCTGTGCCTGGCATGCATAAGATGCTAATCGCCTCCAAATGGATGCAGTACAGGAGCCAAAGCCAGTTTGAAGAGGCCGAGGCAAAGGTAAACACAATCCTAGGTGGCCGCCACCAGCCAGAGAGACAGAAAATCGCATTAATCCGAGAGTGGTTCGCCTACTACGATCAGTTGGATGTGACAACGATGCTCGAGCTGGCAATTTGGAGGGCCAACATGGATGACAATGAACAGGATGCAGAAGCGAGGAATGCCAGCCGTAGGAGTTGCGGCAGCGATATGAACATCATCATTCCGGGCGTCTTGGAATATTTGGAGCCAGCCTAATCGGAAGGGAGCTGGCCATTTGGAGGTGCAACATGAATGGCAACGAGGAGAATGCTGAGGCAAGGCTGACACGCCGTCGAAGTGAATTCCGGGCGTGTTGCCTTCCTTGAGGGGTAAAAATTGCTGAAATCTAGAAACTGCGTCAAGCCTCATCCCTGCGCCAGCTTGCTTCAGTTTATCGTTAGGAAGTGCCTGGCCTTGCTTGGTCGGGTTTGCGCTCAAGATGAATATGCAGGCTAGTTTATCAAAACAGAAGCTGAGAAGAAATGCAGTTGAACCTCACGAGGAGTCCGGAACCGAGTCCACGAACTCGACTTGCAGTTGCCGCTTGTCGAACCACCGCCCGGCCAGGTTTTTGGCGCAGCTCGCGGCGCCATCGACCGAATCGAACGACGCGTAGATCTTCCCGCCGGGATCCTTCGACATGACGAGGACGGACGCGATCTTCCCGTACTGCGCGCACTCCTCCTCGAAGTCGAGCTTGATGTCGTTTTCCCACCCCGGATCGGTCTCCTCGTCTTTGCAAAACATGTTGTGGACGAGGATGTGCGGGGTGGGGTTGTCGGACCGACCGACCACCTTCGCGTCCGCCGCGGGCGCGGCAGCGGCGGCAGCAACAGGTGCCGCAAGGGTCGCGGGCTGAGCACCGGCAGTAGCAGCAGCTGCCGTGGAGACGCCCAGCGCCGCGTCCAATGCCGCATCGGCCGCGCTCGCGACCCCCGCCGGAGCCGCGCCCGCGGCCAACAGCACCTGCTGGGCGGTGGCATCCACCAGGGCCTGCTGGGCCGTGAGGCCGGCGCCCGTGAGCTGCTGCATGGTGGCGTTGGCCCGCTGGATCTTCTCGCTGGCGTCGGCGGGGAGCTCGGCGCTCTTCACCTCGACCACTCCCGCCGCGCTCGCCTGCTGGTTGGCCCAGCCGGTTTTCCTGGAGAGGGAAGGAGCAAAACAAGGCGAACGGGGTTAGTAAGCAATCAATGCATGCGCCTGGACTGCGCAAAATGAGCCTTTCGGAGCAAACAACATCTCCGCCCAAGTCTCCTTCATTGGCGAAGCTGCCTGAAAAAGGGTACCAATTCTAAAGAGGCAAGGTGTGTTCAGTGCGTCAAACAAGGATAGAGCAACAAATCTTTGCCTTTCGCGCCACTCCATTCGCAATCTGCGGCGGCGACGTTTTCGTCCAAGCACTCCGATGCGTAGCTGTCGAAGCATCGCTGAGGGAGTTGATTTGTCTCGCTTTCTCTTTCTCTCTGTCAACGAATATTGGATATTCAAGACAGAGACGCGTTAGGATAAGGAAAGCATTTGCTCCTCCGCAACCAAACAACGGTCGCAACCCCCTCCAAGACAATGCAACAAAGTTCAACGTCGAAAAAGACACATGGTCCCCTCTCGGGCAACACTCACAGCGGCCGCCCGGCGAGCATCTGCCCGCTCATCGTCTGGATGGCCAGGTTCGCGTCCTTGGGATCCCGGTAGCTCAGGAAGGCGAACCCCCGCGACGCTCCCGTCGCCGCGTCCATCTGCAGCAGTATCTTGTCCAGCGGACCGAACTGCGAGAAGAGCGCGTACAATTGCGCCTGCGTGACGACGCGGTCGATGCTCCCCACGTACACCTTGCAGGCCTCCATGCGCCTCCCGTCGGCCGTCAGCTGGACGGGCGGCATCCCGGCCGCACCCGGGGGCGCAAAGGCCGCCCCCGCCACGGCATTCTTCTCGCTCTCCGTCCGCTTCACCAAAATCGGAAAGCGCTGAAAGTCCGGCGTCGTCCCGCTCGCTCCCAGCGCCGTCTCGACGTCCCCCAGCTTGGCCAATTCCACGTACGCGCACCCCTTGTGCCGTCCCGTNCGCTCCCAGCGCCGTCTCGACGTCCCCCAGCTTGGCCAATTCCACGTACGCGCACCCCTTGTGCCGTCCCGTCCGATGGTCTTTGCCGAGCATCACCACCTCCCGCACGCGGGTGCCGACGGTGCGCTTGAAGTAGTGGGCAATGTCGCCTTCCGAGGCGCGCAGGACGATTTGGGAGACGAAGACGGTGCGTTGGTCCTTGGTGGATTCGTCGGCGCCGTCGTCGGGGGAGGGGGAGGGGGACCGCCGCCGCCGTCCCCCCTTGGAGCGGCTGCCGGACGCACTCCTTTTCTTGTCGGATTTGGATCCGTCCCGCGAAGGAGAACGGGAGTAGCTCCGCGACGCCGACCGGGAGTAGCTCCGGCTCCCGCTCCGCGAGCGGGAGGAGTAGCTCCGACTGCCGCTCCGAGATCGGGACCGCGAACGGGACCGCGAACCGGACGACCGGCTCGACGGGGAGTAGCTCCGCGACCGTCCGCCGCCGCCGCCCCTCGGAGGCTCCCTCCCGTACATATCCCCCCGCACCGGCGGCCGTCCCCGCGGGGGCGGCGGGCCGCCGTATCTTCCACCGTAGGCGCGGTCGTCCCGCCACCCTCCCCCTCCCCGGGCCGGGCCGCGGCGATCGTCGTAGAACTCCCGGGGCGGGCCCCGTCCGTAATAATCCCCGCGATACTCGGGCGGAGGACCTCGATAAAAATCGCGGGAGTCCACGGGCGGCCCCGGGGGCAAGTCGCGCCGCCCCCCGCCCCGGCCCTTCCGGCGCTTGCGCCGCCGGCGCTCGGGGAGGACGCCCCCGGGAATCGAGCAGGCGTCCCGCGTCTTGGGATCGGCGGCGTCCTTGTCACTGCTGCCCTTTTTGTAGCTTCCCTCCTTGGAATCGGATTTCGCGACGTCTCCCCCGCCCGCCTTGCCGCCCTCGTCGCCCATCCCGGACCCCTTGCTTTCCCGCTTCTTGAGCTTGTTCTCGATCTTCTTCTTGGTGAGCTTCTCCTTCAGGGCGTCCTCCGATTTTATTGTAGGAGGGGCCGCTTTTTGCGGCGGGCTGTCGCCGCCGCCACCGCCTCCGCCTCCACCACCCGTGGGCTTTGGATCTGTCATCTCGGCCGATGTGTCCGTCGGCTGCTGTGGTCGCTGCTGCCGCGGAGGGGCGCTGGAGAGGAGTGGGAGCAGGCGAGGCGGAGTTGCAACCGGGCGCGGACGACGGACGACAGACATACAGACGACGACTCCTTCCATCCCTCGCTCCCTCCGAAAGATCCAGGCAGAGGCGTCAAGCGTCATCAAGTCAAAAGCAAAAGCGCAAGAAGAATCGAGAGCATCTGCTCCGAACAAAATGACGGCGACGCCGGCGCTCACTCGCGTGGGGAGGCCATGGCATCGCTAGCATCCACCCTCGGCCGGCGCATCGGCCGGCGCCTCATCGCGCGTTCGTGGCCATTGCAACATGTGTCCCGCGGCTTCTCCTCCGCCGCGGAAGAACTCAGCGTCGCCTTCGTCGGATTGGGCAACATGGGGATGCAAATGGCGCTCAATCTAGCGACCAACAGGCCCGACGGCGACGATCTGCCGCCGTTGCGGATGACGGTGCACGATGTGCAAAAAGACAACGTGGCGAGATTCGTGAAGAGCTTCGAGGAGCGGGAGGCCGACGGCCTGACATCGTTGTCAACTGCAAGCGATCTAGCATCAATAGGCGGAGCGGATCCCGATTTTGTCATAACAAGCTTGCCGACGTGCGAGGCGAGCGAGGCGGTGGTGGGGGGCGTCGCCCAGAACCTCGACCAACAGACTGACAGGGGGTGCCTCTTCGTCGACACGTCTAATGGCGATCGGTATGATAAGCTACGACGACGGCGACAAAGATTTTCAACACACTTTGAGACTGGAGAGTACTCAAGACACCAGAGCCAGTCAGTATCTTTAATTGTACAGAGTAGTACTGAATTCCTACGCATGTAAAAACGTTGTCTTAAAATCAAATGGCGTGATCTACTTAGAGTGGCTTCAGCCTTCTGATAGGTAAGCTAGGTAAGTCTCGCGTGACTCTACAAATAAATACGGCGTACTTTTCCCTTTTCTCCTCAATTGGAACGGACAGATCAAAGACACCAGAGCCAGTCAGTTCTTTAATTGTACAGGGGAATACTACCCCTTCAAAAATATCTGGTTCTGCTATAAAAAGACTAGAGCTCGCAAAGCAAAAAATCCAACGGAGCGCGCAGCACCCCCAGCGCAAACAAGCGAGTGGAGCCGGCATGCAGGCCTCGTCTTCCGACGGCCGGGGACCCGGCCCGCCGGATCGCCGCCGCTGCACTCGATTTGTAGCGGCAGAGGAGGCGCGGGCGGCCGGGGAGGAGGCCGCGGTTGAGCGGGTCAGGGCCCTACTCAGCGAGTTTCAGATTGGGGTGCGAATAACCAGCCAGTATGATGCAATTCTTGCTGCTCTCCACCGGAACGACGTCCGTGGAGATGAGGAGAAAGCAGCACATTTCCTGGCACTTGCAGCAGTTAGTGCGGCAGAGGCGGAGGCGCAGGCATATGGCGGTCAGAGCCCGGACGGGGCCGAGGAGGTGGTGCACGCGAGCAATGCTGGCAGCAAGAAGTCCGGGGAGGAGGCGCTGTTGCGGAAGGAGGCGGCGGTGGCCGAGGACGTCGGCTCCGCCCCCGCGCGGATAGGGGAAGTGGCAGCTGTTGGTGAGTAGCCTGCTCATTTTTGACGTGCTCATCATCATTCTCCCTCTAATAGATTGTGTATTTTCTAAAGGGTCCGACGATGGCAACCCCCTGGACCGCAAACCCAGTTGGAAGTCTCCCGACCGGGACGGCGCCCGGGGCGGGAGTGTCGGTGGGACGACGACGTCGCCGCAGGCCTCGCGGGGCAGCACGTCCGCGGGGAAGGGCGCGGGGAGGACGGGAGGCGCGGAATTTTGTGGCTTCCCCAGTCCTTCCCGTCAGAAGAGGAGGGACGGGCCCGCCGGGACGGGGGGACGGCGTGCTTCCAAAAGGACGGCGGGGCGAGTACTCCGGTTTTCCTCTCCTGCCGACGCCCCCCAAGGTGTGGGGGACAATGCTGCCACCGGCCCTGAGAAGGGAGGAGGGGCTCCAGTGCAAGCGACCAAGGGGTCGGGCGCGCGGGGGAGCCGCGGTGAGGCACCAGCGCCCGAAGCACGGGGAGGGGCGGGCGGTACGGGGAGGAGTGTTGATCGGGAGGGGAAGTCAACCACCCGCAGCAGCGCCCGGAGGAAGGCGTTGTCCACCAGCTCCTCCGTCCGCGGCACCAACAGCAACGTGGGCAGGGCCACGAGCGGCAACGGCGGCAGGGCCACGAAGGAGGCGCCGATTGCAGCTCGTACGGCGGCTCGTGGAGCGGCGCCGAGGACGGCCCGTACGGCGGCCCCACCGGCGACGCCGATTGCAGCTCCGCCCGCACCGATTGCAGCTTCTTCGGCGGGCCTGAAGCTCCCCCCCAAGCTCCGCAAGAGCTCCCGGAGGAAGAAGGCCAAGCCCGCCCCGCAGAAGTGCCCGCCCAAGACGGAGCCGCCCGAAGTGCCCCATGTGCAGCAGTGGCAGCATCAAGACCCACCGCCTGGGCTCCTTGGGTGGAACCAGGGCGGCACCGGGGCTCCGGACGACTACAAGGATCCGAGATACTGCCCGGCCTTCCAATATTGTTGGGAGGGCGTCCTGATCTTCATGGAGTTGGCAAGCCAATACCCCAACTACACCAAATCCACGAGGACAGGACATCCACCTGGAAAGGCCCACTTCTCCATTCCGTATTTTCCTTGGAATGTCGATCCTTCGGCGGCGGGGTTGAGGGACGGCCGCATCGACGGCGCCAATTCAAGCGACGGCAGCATCTCTATCGATGGCGCCAACTCAAACGACGGCGGCGTCTCGATCTACGTGACAAACTATCCATCTTCTCAGCAAGCGGCGAGCCTCGACGCAAGGGGCCTGAGCACGTTTGCAGGCCGACGGTCCGACGGCACTCTGATCGAGTCCACGATGCAATTTCTTGAGGAGTCCAGCCCCAACGGGGCTTTCCAGGATGGAATCAAAGTGGATTGGTGGTTCTGTGCCTACCCCGCATACGACAAGAGAGGCGTTCTCTCGGTCTGGGACAAGAAGACGGCCGCCTTGCTGCAAGCCAGCTACTTCAAGAACGTCTTGTGTCGGATCCAGCACGTTGCCGCGCCGGGCAGCATCCTGCTTGTTGGTGGTGAAGTGGCCAAGGAATACCATCAGCACTTCGTCCCCGGATCCGTCTCCTTGGCGCGATTCCTGAAGAACGTGGCCGACGGCAAGGATCCCAAAGTGAGCGGAAACCAAACCCACCCCGCTGGCGTCTACAAAATCGGCTTCGAAGCCGGGATGGAAAAGAAGTGCACGAATGTCGACGTCGTCTCAACACGGCACCATCGGAATCGCGGCTTTTTGGACTTCACCTGCACCTACGGCAAAGGCAGGTACGAAAAAGACGCTGCACTGTACAAGCTTGTTGACGCTGCGGCGGCAAAGGGACGCAAGCTCGGCGGCGACACGGCGGGCAAGATGCGGTCCGATGCAGCGCATCACTACGCCCTTTGCACGGTAGCGGAGCGGATGAGTCGCGAGGAAGCCCTGCGGTCCGTCGAGGACTGTGTGGGGAAGGAGGAGCGCCGCTTGCTCGAGGGCAGCATGGAGGGCGGCGAGACGTCCGGCAGCATGCGCACCGAGGCGGCTCTCTTTGCGGCCGATCGGCGCGCCGAAGGCCTCTCGGAGGCCGATGCGCTGGAGGCGGTGAAGAAGTTGTCGGCTGAGCACCACAGCTTGTACGAGGGCAGCATGAAGGGCGGCAAGATTGGTGGCAAGATTGGCGGCAGGACGACTGGCGAGATGAAGCAGGACGCGAGAGATTACTTCGCCGTCTGCAAACTGCTCGGCATGAGCGACGCCAAAGCCTTGGAGTCCATCGGACGCAATCTTTCGCCGACGCATGCCAACTTGTGGGACAAAGCCTGGCTCCAGACCATTGGAAAGTGGAACGCCGGGCGCAAACAGGCGATTGCAGACGACAGGGCTGGCATCACGCTCACCGGCACCAAGCGAATGTTGGCCGACGCCTACAACAGCGGCATCGGAAAGCAGAACCGCGACGCCAAGAGCGCAAAGGTGAAGAAAGCCAAGGGCGGAAAGCTCACGGGGGGAGAGCAGGCAGCTCTTGGTGTGCAGAAAGCGGCTGGATTCGGAGCCACAATCACAAATGCGCTGAAGATGAAGGACAAAATCTTGGTGCGAGCCCCCTGTCTGCATTGCAAGAGGGGCGGGGCGAGCTCCGGGTATGCTACGGCGACGCTGGAGAGTTTCTTCCCACGAGGGGAGAAGAGGACCACCCCAAAGACTTGCAGCAACGGCAGCTCTTGTCTCGGTTCCCCTAAGGGCAGACACTACAAGTGGGGCTTGACCGAGGCCGACGGTTGCGAGGTATTGGGCGTCTTTTGCTGCGTCAAGGGCGACCGCAAAGCGAGGGACGACCTCAAAAACCTCGGCGAAGACAAGTGCCTTTGCCTGGAGTGCAGCCCCAACGACGAAAGGAGCAACGTCCACAGCCAGGCGCTTCGGCTCTGCAAGAAGCCGTAGATGGGCTCTATCTAGAACTCATTAATCTAATGAGTTCTCCAATAAGCCCTAACATATCGAAGAAGCTGCACCGGCTGGTGACCTCGCTGTCGCCGCACAACGACTATGTGGATGCCCCCGTCTCGGGCGGAGTGAAGGGGGCGTCTGACGCCACCCTCACCTTCATGGTCGGCTGCAACTCGCCCGAAACCCTCGCGGCAATACGACCGCTGCTGCAACGTTTGGGCAAGGGCGTCATCCCCTGCGGTGGCCCCGGGTCGGGAAGCGCCGTCAAGCTCTGCAACAACGCCGCCCTCGCCGCGCAAATGGTCGGGATCTGCGAGGCGATGACATTGGGGGAGAAATTGGGCGTCGATCCCGCCGTATTGGCGGGGGTCATGAACGTCAGCACGGCCAAGTGCTGGAGCGGCGAGGTGAACAATCCCCATCCGGCGGCGGCGAAGGCCATTGGGAGCGGGGCCAGCGCGAACGGGTACAAGGGCGGATTTGGCACGGCGTTGATGTTGAAGGATCTGAATTTGGCGGTGGACGCGGGAGAGGAGGAGGGGGTGGCGCAGCCCGTGGCGGGGCTGACGCGGGACTTGTACCGTATGGCAACGCTGCATGGCTACGGAGAGAAGGACTTCGGCGTGATGCTGCAATTTCTGAAGGGAGTCAAGTGAGACGATGCGTTCCGGGGGTCATTATTTGTTATGGCAGTACGTCAACATTCATGTGGATGCTATGATATCCAGTTTCCTTTATCGCGTGTGCCTGTGATGCCTGCATGCACAAAGTACCGAGTCAGAAACGGAGGAGAGCAAAGAAACAAAATGAACGCAACGTGTGTGCTGGCGTTTGCGCTCCTGGCCTCAACAAAATGAAATATGTTGTCGCTCTCGGCCCGAAGACTCGCGATCTCAAACTTTAATGATAATCATTGGCCCGCTTTGCGCAGAACGCCCGCAATACATCGAATGCCTCGGAAAATTGTGGTCTGATGAAAACGCTCAACTGATGCAGAGTGA
>JALLAP010001407.1:0-15007 GCA_036939355.1 Thalassiosira profunda | reverse complement strand
GGGCGGCGGCGCGAAGCACCTCAACACAACAATATTCATGCGCGAAAAGGACCCCAAACGTTACATATGATATATATGTGAGATGTCCGGCGTAGAAACGAGCTCTTGGGGCGTTCGTGGTGATGGCATGGCCTCCTTCTGCGGGGGTAACGTTGGGTACGAGCATTACCGGAAATGGGCATGTATGATCGATTTAAATAGGCATCAACCATGAAATAACATTGTGGATTGTTAATATACCATGTGAATGCGATATTAATCGACATCTGGGGGCAAACATACCATTACCGATGTGTGGTGTACCGTTTCCGTGAAGTGCCTCCTGGTAGGGTAGTCGGGGTAGGCCAGTACGTTTCCACTTTACAGTAGGAAGTGGTGCGTCGTTTGCTCAAAAAAATTAACGGAGGCCTCAATGGGTATGTGGGAGGCCGCCGATAATTTTGTTGAGCAAACGGACGACATCTCACGATGCTGGATCCACCGGTCTAGTATGGTCGGTGGCCATGGTTGATCGGTACGGCCTTTTTTAGTGGCGTGGGCCAGCGTATGTAGGCCGCGACAAAAAAAGGCTGCGGTACTACGGCCCACGCCACCTTATGTACGATTTCGTACTACGTAATTCGTTGTTAGGCATCCCTAACTTTTACGCGTGCGAATTTGCCGTGCCCGAGGCCCGAGGCGCGCGCGAGCCGAGCTGCACCTCCACCTCCGCTCCCACGTCCCCCCTGCACCCAGCATGCTGCCGCGCGCCTCCATCGGCGCCCTCAAGGGCCGGCTGAGCCAGGCCGTGGCTGCGAAGGACCCGGGCGAAATCGCCGCGGCGTTGGATCTGCCGCCGTTGCCCAAAGGCGCGGCCTCCTCCGGCA
Source organism: Thalassiosira profunda (assembly GCA_036939355.1). NCBI lineage: Eukaryota > Bacillariophyta > Thalassiosirophyceae > Thalassiosirales > Thalassiosiraceae > Thalassiosira > Thalassiosira profunda. The sequence continues at coordinate 14,141 of JALLAP010001407.1, read as the reverse complement.
CCAACAACGGCAACGGCCCGCGGCACGGGGAGCAGCTGAAGGTCGACGGCGTCGATTGGTCCAACGTGTTGAACCCTCTGCTGGATGCCCATGCGGCGATTGCGTCGGTAGGTTTCGTGGTGGCGCCTTTTATATTTGCAATAAAAAGGTTGGAGGGAAGGTGCATGTGATGTGTTGATGTGGGAGAGGGATGGTGAATGCACGTGAACATAAACGGGGCGTTGGGAAAGCATGCTGCGTTCAATCAAAAGGGTTGATATCGGTTTGCGAGGTGCCATACGTCCTTGAATTTCATTGTTGCTATATAATGCGCGGGGACGGCGTTGCATCATCAGTGCGGACCGTCCACCCGACCGATATTCCCAGCCACACTACGTTGTCTCAGATGCTGGCTGGAACCCAGTGGTCCAACAACTGCCTTAGTCCTTTGCAATCTAACCTTGATATTTGTGTTTCTTGCATCCCTCAAGAACGACCTGGCCCAAACCTACGAGGCGCAGGCCTCCCTCCACTCGGCGCTCAACCACGCACTGGGATCGTCCAAGGGGAATTGGCTCATCCCCGCCTTGCATGTGGTGTGTCGCAACACCCACCGCGCCGCGGCGTTGGCCGACGAGTGCGTCAATCGCAGTACGGGAAATCGCAACGATCACGCCCGGTTGCAGAATGCTGTGACGCTGTTGCAAGCCAGCTATAGCAAGACGCTGAACGATCGGGTGGAGATGCGGGTACGTGTTGCATTGCTCACATCGTCCGTTCTCATTCACTTGCTCACTAACCCCTGCCTTGCAGCCCAACGAGCCGTACAGCGAGGAAGGATCGAAGAAGGTCGGCGTGCTCTACATTGTCAATCAGCTGTTCAGCATGTACTTTCGGCTGAACACGCTCCGTCTGTGCAAAAACTTGCTCAAGCCGGTGGAAAGTCGCGGCATCCACGAAAGCGGGACGATGGGCGAAATGGTCACGTACCGGTACTACGTCGGCCGTCTCAACATGTTCGAGGATCAGTACGATCTGGCAGAAGAAAACTTCGATTACGCGCTCCGGCACTGCCACCACTCGGCTGTGGCAAACAAAAAGCGCATCTTGAACTATCTGGTGCCTGTCAAATTGCTGAGGGGACGGTTGCCCACCGGGAAATGTGAGAACGTTGCATTTGCATGTGTTTGATACGGAACGGCGCCTCATCTCTTGCTAATGTACCGTCGTTTTTGATATCCCCAGTGCTGGAGAAGTATTCGTTGCATGAATTCGTGCCTTTGATGAACGGGATGAGGACAGGAAATCTGATGGAGTTTAGTGACGGCCTGATGAAAAACCAGGACCTGTTCATCCGGTGAGGCAATCACTGACTGTACCTAAAGCTTTGGCTTTTGACTTTCCTCTCACCATCGCACTGCTGCAGACGGGGCACCTACCTCCTTCTGGAGAAGTGCAAGATGATCTGCTACCGCAATCTCTTCAAGCGAGTGTACAAAATCGTCGGAAAGGAGCAGATCCGACTGGAATACATTGCCAAGAGCTTCAAATGGCTCGGGATGCCGATCGACTTGGACGAGGTGGAATGTATCCTGGCAAATCTGATCTTCAAACAGTACATACGCGGCTATCTCTCGCACGAGAAGAGGGTGCTCGTTCTGAGTAAGAAGGAGCCGTTCCCCACGTCCAAAGTGATCAAGGGTAGTTCACACACTACTTTAAGATGGAAATGAGGCGTCGTGTCTTGGGACGATAAAGAGGGGTGCAGTTCCTAAATTAGAAGTCCTCTCCGTCGAGGTCATAATCCTCCATGTTTGCGTCCATGCCCGCTTGCATCTTTGACTCCATTGACAGCGTCAGTTGTTCTCCGACGCGCTCAACTTCGTCACTATTCAAGAGGCCCTTCCGCTCCAAGCGGCTCAGACAGTTTTGCTGATCCCTAGGCCGCAAGATTTGGACGACTGTCTCCCGTAGAGCATTCGATCCTGGTATGGCATCCTCCAGGTGGATGGCATTCCGTAGCTCTTCCGCTCGCTCCTCGTCCTGCGTGGCGAGGCACTTCGGCAATTCGCACTTCAGCCGATTGAAGTGCTCCGCCGCTACCAGCCCCGCCTCCGAAAGCTCGTACAGCTTCTGGTGCTGTTGGCACGGATCTCTAGTCCCTCCAACACTTCCAGCCTTTAGTCCAGGCCTGGTTTTGAACAAGGCGGCAGCGGCTTGATAATCCGGCTCGGGCTGATCCAGCAGCTTCTGGACGGCCGCCGCAAGGTCTCGAGTCGACTTCTGCACAGGGGTTCGCACTTGGAAGCGCTTGATCTCTTCGGCGTGTTCAGCGGAGAGCAGGCCAGCATCCACAAGGTCCTGCACCTTTTGCCTTTGTTTGCTCGGGCACCTGGCTCCCCCAACCGTTCCGGGAGTTCGACCGCGCGCGTACTCGAACAAGGCGGCAGCGGCTTGGTAATCGGGCTGGGGCAGAACAAGCAGCTTCTGGACGTTCTCCGCGAGCTCCAGAGTCGGCTGCTTCATGAGAAGCATCTTCCGATTCCTCTGCTCTCCGTTCAGCGGCTGAACGAACTTAGCCACGATGCAATCGCAGCCAAGCTCAAAAAGATCCCTCGGCATCTCAATGTCGTGAGAAGCGAGGAACGTAGTGATTTCGTCGCTCAGCTCCGACCACGCCCAAGATATCACCTCCTGCTGGTTCTCGGGGGTCCTGTAGCCCCTTCTGAACGTGCCAGCATTGGCCAGGTGGTCGATGATGCTCCCCAGTACCGCCAGTGTGTCGGGAGCCAAAGACAGACGAAGACGAGAGTACATCTTGTCCATGACATTCTCGCCCGCTCCAGGGAAGCCAATGATCATGGAAGGGAATCCAATCCTATCGAGAAAAGGCAGAACGATGCCGAGAACATCCGCAGAACGATGGCACTCGGCAACGGAGTGAGCAGGACAAGGTCCGTAAAGCTCTCCTTCCGGTGGCGTGGGAACGGGGCAGCACTCCCGAGGTGCGTTGTGGGCGGCACAGTTGAGTTCCAAGTGATTGTGGACATAGTGAAAGTCGGCCGGGGGCGCGGGCAAGGCTTCGCTGACCAACTTGAGCAGCTTGACGGTCAGGCAGTTCAGAAATGAATCGATGTACTCGCTTTCCGTGTATTGAAAGAGACTGAGGTCGTGGTGCCCCCGGCCTTCTGGAACGGCGCATCTCAGGATGCAAATGAAGACCGGGAAGATCTCGAGAGCATGGCGAAACTGCTTTCCGATGAGCCAAATCCAATATTCACAGGTCTCTTTCAGGATTGGGTGCTCCTCCATCAACTCCTCCAGAGCGGCTATAGACTCCTCTTGGGCTTGTTTGAACTCTTCTTCCGACAGCGGCGAAGTGCGGGGGCTGGCTCTCGGCTTGCGTTCGTCTTCGCTCGAGATCAGGTCGCCGTCGCCGACGTTGCTCTGCCCCGTCGCGCCCCCGAGCTCCTCGTCTACGCCGTGGGCGGAGGTAGCCGCACGCTTCCGCTTCCTGTGACGAACGTTCAAGTCATAGACGAAGGCGATTACCGCAAGAAGGGCCACCAGCATCCCGCACACGAAGGCGGTTCCCGAGGAGGCGTCCGCCCCGGCGTTGGCATTGCTGGGAGGGCCACCGGCGACGGCCTGGGCATATTTCCACTGCCCAGACAGGTAGAGGACGGAGATCAGGGACCACAGCATCCTTCGTCAACAACAATGTGCGGCGGTGGCTGACGGTAGCAAATGACGACGCGGTCGATTTGCAACGACGGGGGCCGGAGGTGGCGATGGGGTCGATTTGCAACGACGCGCGGCGAGGGTGCGTTCGGGCGGACGGTGGGCGACGACGCTTCGGGCGGACGGGCGGTGTCCCGGTGGCAGAGGACGTAGGAGGGGGGCGGGAGCGACCGATATCCGCGGCGACGGCGGGGTTGTGGCCTCGCGGAGCAGGGATGTGGCCACGCCGACGGTTGGCGTTTGGTTGTGATTTGCGGGCGGAGAGCGGAGAGAAAAAAAATGACGGCCCGCGCGCGCCGCGGTGGTGCACTTTTTTCTTCAGAATCTTTGCTACAACACTGCTTAGCTCACCAAGGTCACCTCACTCTCCCCCAAACACCAAAATTTGGCATGCTGCAAAGGGTTTGGTTGCCAGTTGATGACTGAAAAAGGTTGGTGGAGCTTGTAGCTACGCATATTGGCCGAGTTCTTGCGGTTGTTGTTGTGTATTCGGCCTAAGAGCGGGTATCTTTCTACGGAATCAGATTTTCTAAATGCATGAAGGGAGGCATTCACTACACAAGAGACAGGAGTGCATGCAAATAGTTAGTCATACACTTGCAAGGGAAAAACTTTGCCACATTGTACAGTTTGTCACCGCTTCATTGCGGTTTGCTGACTGTGACGACGGCGACGGCACACTTTTCCGGAGAGTTGCAGTGCACTCAACTTCAGGAGGTATTGGGTGCCAATTCTACCTTTCCAACTCCTACCTGGCCCAAGGATTGAGTGCTAGGGCCATCCTTTCCCTCAGCTGGTCTCTGCAATGGCTTCGCAAGGAATGTTCGAAGTCTGAATGCTCTATATTACGTACTACTTTTTTTTTGTTGCCGCTGCATATATTTATTGTACTGGACGAAACGTAGAGCACTAATTAGAGGTTGGGGCTCTCTCCGCTTGGCCTCTCTCCAAGCCCAAATTCCATTCTTGGGAGAGGCAAAGAAATATTTTGAGAATTAGATTATTTTGCCGGTGTTTGCCCGACGGTTTCGGGGCCGTTTTCATTTGAAAACCGAGTGAAGCAAGGCTCTCCCAAGAATGGTTGCATTTGGGCTTGAAGCAAAAATGCATTTGAATCAAAGTATGGGTGCTTCAACAGCAGAAGCAGCTGATTTGAGTCCGGGTAGTTGGAGAGAATGGGAGAGGAGAGAAGAGAAGGAGGAGAAGTAAAATACCTGCATGCGAGTGCATTTGCTTACTATTTGCACCGATAACAATTCGAGCAAAGCAGCGTTGGGCAGTGCAAATCTACACGAGGTGAGCAGTGCAAACCAAATCTTTTTGCGACAGCTGCGTAATTTCATGGTATCGTAGGACATGCCTGTGTGTAAGCCACACTATTTTTTAACCAAGCCATGTGTTGGTTTCCCGAAGGCTGGATAAAAAGATCCTCTCGAATGCCACACTTTTTCAACATGGCCAGCCGGCGGCGGCGCCGGTCCCCCCGCCGGGCCGGCGCAGACGATGGACGGCCGGCCCGGCGTCAGCGTGTCCAGCCTGCTGCCGGACAGGATGACACCATTCGCCCAGGCAGCCTCGTCATGGATACATCCGCTTATCCAGACCGCCCGGGGCGCGTCATTGCCATTGATGACGATGGCGACGCCACGGTTCGGTACGACGATCGCGAGGTGAGGCACAACGTCGCCCTTTACGAATTGCAATTCGTATCCCACTCCACCGCGCCTCTCCCCGAGGTCGGCGGCGCCGTGGGCGGCGACAACGACGACGAACAAGAAGTCTACCGCCCCAACCGGGAGGAGGACGAGGAACTGGAGGAGGTGGAGGAAGAGCGGCGGGGCAGCGGGGGAGGTGGTCGTTCCCGAGCCCGTGGACGTGGGCGTGGCCGTGGACGTGGACGTGGGCGTGGCCGAGGACGAGGAGCTGGAGGAGCTGCCCGGGGTGACGGGGAAGAAGGCCGCAATGCTGGCGGCGGACGGGGCCGTGGGCGTGGCCGAGGTCGGGGAGGCGAGGGAGCTGCCCGGGGAGGCGACGGAGCTGCCCGGGGCGGCGGGGAAGAGGGCCGCGGGGCCGCCCGTGGGCGTGGGCCCGGGCTGTTCGTTCTACATGCACACTACTTTAAGATTATACAATGAACTTCCTAACCAACCAATGCATAGCACCTGCCAGTCCTTCGGTGCAACAACTTGCCAATCACTGCTAGCCAGCCTTTGCGGTAACCACAACCATATGAAACAACACTGACCTAAACATTTTGTGCCCCAATCACTGCATCTGTGGGGTCTCTTCCGGCTTCGCCTTCGTCTTTGTCCAAAGCTCCCGATTGTAGGGGAATGCCTTGGCATCCAGGGACACCTCACGGGCCACGTCCCACGAACTCGCAATCCCAGAGAAGTTCCCATCTGTGTTGACTACCACGAGGTGATGGACGAACTCCCTCTGGATGAGATCTGCGATGTCGTCGGTGTTGGTGTCCTCGCTGACACACGTCAGTCCATCGGGCATGAAGCTCTCGGCATCGACGTCGGCGGACACGCCCTCGGCAAAGGCGCGGGTGATGTCCGTCTTGGTGATAATGCCTGGGATATTGTTTGACGAATAGTGCATCTGATAGAGAACCTAGAAAATGCGCAAAGGATACCCAAAAGGATACCGCCGCTGCACAGGACACAGCATTGGGAGCCAGTTCACTCACCGACGGGTTTCTGTCCCTCGAGGATGACAATAGACGAACAATTGTGCTTTGTGAGCTGTTTCGCGATGTCACCCAGGCTCGTAGTGGGGCTCGCCGTGTGGGCGTGGGCCCCCGTCGCCATGTAGTCCTTGACGCGCATTGTTGCAAGAGTATGTAGTTGAAACGATGTCGATGTGCACTTGCAATGGATGCCGGCGCTCTCACAGATTCGGCTACAATTTGTTGATCAGCCACCCTCTTTGCTTTCCACACAACGTGAGCTCTGCTCACTCTCCCGCTGGTGAAAGGGTTCTCAAAGTGTCACCTCCTGTAATCGGGAGACTTTTGCAACTGGGAGCTCTCTTTCCTTCACCATTCCTTCCCGCCAAAAAATTGGCGCGGTCGATTAGGAGAGCAAAAATCTCGGCCGTCCACTCCGCTTTGACACGCATCATGGCGTCGTAGCACCCTCATTTCTCGGCCCCAACCTCGCCCGACACCTCGCGGAACAGCCAGATCGACCATGAGCGCTGTGTCCACATTCGCCCGGCGCTTGGCGGTCACCAAGGTCCGTATGAGTGTTTTTTGCAATGCTGATGGTGCATGACACATGATGTGCTGTCAACGGTCCATGGTTCATGTGTCGCCTTCTCACCGCCATTACCTTTTGCGCAGACCGCCTCCCATGCCTCCCTCTTCTCCACCACCGCGGCCCGGGCTCTGTCGAGCCAGGCTGCGGCCAATGGGCGGGGTCGATTTGAGCACGCCGACTCTTCCTGCCTCGCGGCTGTGGCGGCAGCGGGCCTCGCGGCAGTAACGGCCGGAGGCGTTGCCCACTGCGAGCGAGAGGGCGCCGTGCGGGATCCCAAGACTCCCTACGGCATCAACGCCGAGAACGCGATGAAGATGGAGCTGCGGAAGCGTCTGACCGAGCAGCGGGACGAGGCCTCATCGTCTACTGAGGCGCCTACGAAGGTGCTCGAGCCCTTGGAGGACGTGCAGGAGGAGCCCCCTGTCATCAACGCCACGAGCCCCGCCCCCGCCGAGGTCGCTGCTACCGCTCCCGCCGACCCCAACGCCGAACCCACCACCAGCATGACCCCCGAAGAGGCCCGCCTCGAGGCGGCCACCCTCAAGGCCAAGAAGCACGGGGGCGGCCTCAAGCTCTTCAGCGGCAACGGGAACATGGGCCTGTCCCTCGAGATCGCCAAGCTCCTGGGCGTCAACCTCGGCCGGGCCACTGTTTCGAGCTTCGCCGACGGGGAGATCAACGTTGCGATCCACGAGAACGTCCGCGGGAAGGACGTGTACATCATCCAGCCCACGTGTCCCCCGGTGAACAACAACCTGATGGAACTCCTCCTCATGGTGTCGTGCCTCAACCGCGCCTCCGCCCGGCGCGTCACCGTCGTCATCCCCTACTACGGCTACGCCCGGCAGGACCGGAAGATGCAGGCCCGCGTCCCCATCTCGGCCGCCGACGTCGCCCGCCTCCTCGAATCGATGGGCGTCGACCGCGTCATCGCCGTCGACCTGCACTGCGGGCAGATCCAGGGATTCTTCGGCCCCCGCGTCCCCGTGGACAACCTCGACGGGGGCATCGTGGGCATCGATCACTTCGGGGGGAAGGANCTTCGGCCCCCGCGTCCCCGTGGACAACCTCGACGGGGGCATCGTGGGCATCGATCACTTCGGGGGGAAGGATTTGCACAATCCCGTCATCGTGAGCCCGGACGCCGGGGGCGTGTACCGCGCCAAGAAGTTCAAGGAGGGGCTGGCGTACAAGTACGGCTGGGAGGACATTGGGATTGCGATGATCATCAAGCAGCGGGCCCGGGCGGGGAGCGTGGACCAGATGGATTTGGTGGGAGACGTGAAGGATTGCGATTGCATCATCGTGGACGACATGATCGACACGGCCGGGACGCTGTGCAAGGCGGCCGATGTCTTGGTGGCGCAGGGTGCGCGGAGGGTGTTCGCGTTCGCGTCGCACGGGCTGCTGTCGGGACCCGGAAACGACAGGATTGCCAACTCGAAGATGGAGGAGTGCGTCATTTTGAACACCATCCCCAGCACGGCGCAGAGGGCCGCGAACGAGAAGCTGGTGGAGCTGAGCGTGGCCCCTTTGTTGGCGCAGACGATCTTCAACATTCACGCGAAGCGAAGTATTTCGGCCCTGTTCAAGTAGACGCGGGGGGACCAAGAAGAGCAACAGGTGCTTCTTGATATATGTTTGAGGGGGGAGGGGGAAACGAGAACGAGACAACGAGTTAATGATGCGCATTATCCGAACTTGTCGTGCGCTGCCGGAAGCAGTGAATGGGCGGCGCAAACGGATGTAAAGCTAAGAGCGGCTTACACTACACGGACGCAGTGAGATCTCTTGTCTCACTTATACATCTGCAGGAAGAACGTCATCAAAGCAATCGACAGAATGTTCTGGCCCCACACCGGTATCAGCAGCGCACTTTGGATCAGCACGCCAAACCCGAACCCAATCATGATCACCAGCGTCTTAAACGTGCCATAGACCGGGGACAGCGCCATGTGGAACGAAATCCACGACGTCAAGAGGAGGAAAATCGTCCAATGCGTGGCCGATCGAAAGTTGTCGTATTCCACCTTTTTGCCTCGCTTCTTCCCCTGATACAATTCCACGTATCCTTTGAGCAACATTGTTGCGATGCTGGCGGCCAGCCCGACCTTGAACCATTCGTGGCTCACGTCCGGGCTGTGCAGTATGTTGTGGAAGACGTTGAAGTCTAGCCATTGCAATGGATATTTGCATGAGGTGCATGAGATGCGAGGTGGTGCATGAGTGTGCATCTGTTGTTTGAGGAAAGGGCGAGCATCCAAGCAGATGCATAACCCAACTCTCACTCACCGTACATGGCGTACAAAGTGCCCCCGATGATGGCCGACCGCTTCAATATTTGCAGAGGATGGCTCGCCGGCAGCCCCGGAGGGGGCGTGGGGATCGACGGCATCGATGCACCATTCTCACTCGGCGGGGCCGGGTTGGCGAGCCGCCGGCGCAACGGCGCCGATTCCTCCACGTCCAGGGTCACCCCCCGCCTTCCTCTGGGCACGCTCATCAATGCAGGGTCGTTGGCGGTGGTCGCTGTTGGCCGCCGCCGCGTTGGTGCACAAAGTCCGCTGGTTGGGGTGTGTGGTGTTGGAGGCGAGTCACGAGTCACTCGCGAGCTTCAGGAAACGTGACTGCTCAGATTTGAAAGCTTTTCAAAAATTCAAGTCACTTTTTCAAAATTTAGAACGCTTTTGAAAATTAAACTCGCTTCCCTCGCACAAATCGAGGCGCTCACTCGACCACCCCCCGCCCTCGCTTTCACCCTCCGCCAACCCACCGCAACAATGTCCGCCGTCCAAGCCGTCGCCGCGAACGAGGCGCCCGCCGTCGGGGCCGCCAACCGCCAGCAACTGATCGCTCATCTCTTGAAGGAGCAGAAGGTGAGACGAATCGCCGGGCGCCCTCGCCCGTCGAAATCAAAATCCTCGCCGCCCGCCTCACGCATTGTCGCATCGTTCCAGCGGGCCTCGGACGTGCCCCAGGATTACTCGCCCGCGACCGACGCGCTGAAGCTCGAACTTCAGAGCCCGCGCGAGGCGTCCGCGGCCGCCAACGCCCACGCGTGGGTGTCGCCCAACAAGAGCGGCGAGACGGCCGAGACGCAGCCCTCTTCCAAGGAAAGTTCGCCCGACGCGCTGTCGCTCGACGTGTCGAACGTGGCATCTGTGGGATCGAAGGATGCCGCCTCCGTGAAGGTCGACCTGGAGGCAGGCTTCGAGCCCGTCGCGGCCGAAAAGGAGCCCGCCCTCGACCTCTCCGTCATTGGCACGGGCTTGGCCGTCAAAGGCGACGCACCGAGCTCCAACGAGGGAGTCACGTTCGACGCGACAAACAAGGACTTCATCCGCGTCATTCACGGAGGCAAAGAAATCACGATGCTGCTGCCGTCGGAGGTGAGTCCTGCTGTTTGTGACACAAACCTCGCTCGGCGCCGCCACCTCACCTCCCCCTGCCTCGCAGATGGCCTCCACGCTCGAGGTCTCCGAGGCGTTGGCCACGACGTTCAACGTCGAGGAGGAGATCATCGGGCTCAAGACGGCGGCGCTTCTCGTGGACGAGGGCTCGTCCACGTTCCAGCACCACGGAGAATGCGTGATTCCCCTATCCCAGCTGGCCGAGCTGAAGAAGTTCTTGAAGGAGGCCAAGGGCCTCGAGGGCGTGCCGTCCTTTGACCTCGTCACCACGTCTTTTGACATGTACCTGCCTGTCCCCGTCGAGAGCGAGGCCGCCTCGACTGGAAGTGAGGAGTCTCTGACGCTCTCCGTCTTGGACGGACGCGAGAGCGACCTCTACCACGAGGCCTTCCTCAAGGTGATGGGCGACGAGAGCTCGGGCGACCTCGATCCCTTCGAGAAGAACACTCTCCTTCGCTTCGGCGTCGAGAATGCCGCCGAAGGGAATGTCCTTTTTCGGGCCGCCTATCGCGTCGGGTGAGTCTGCGCAGTGTCATTCATAAGCCTTGTTCGCCTCATTTGCCAATACCCTAACCTCCCGGTCAGCGTCTTCATGGCGAGCAAAAAGACCTTCGTGCAGGGGCTCAAGGCCATTGCCAAGATCTTGCTCGCCAACGAGGACTTGCCGGCGATGGCCGAGTGCGATGCGTCGGATGACACCGCCCTCGCCGGTGCCGAGACGCCCCTGACGCTCTTCGGACTCACCGACTTCGTCCTGGCCGCCGACGAGCTCTTCGAGATGGGAGATCATTCCCCGCAGCAGTACGCCACGCTGCTGAACGCCATCTTCAGCGGCCACCCCTCCGTGCTCTCGCTCTTTCGCCTCCACCACGACCCGGACTTCATCGTGGCGTGCGATGGTGATCTCGATCTTCGAGGCTCGCTCGTGTTGCGTGACATGCACCACCTCGGTCGAACATTGGAGCCCCTCCAGCCCGTGTCCGACGACGACGAGCTGCTCAAGTGGGCGCTCAAGACGGGTGAGCAACGTTTAGTGTGTTGCAAGAAGAGACGAGGCGCCAATCGCTCACATCTTGTGTCATTTCAGGCCTCCACAACTTCGCGGCCGATCTCAAGCCTGAGTCCTTGCCCGAGGAGTTCACCAACATCATCTTCGTGAGTCTTTTGCACTGATTTGCATCTTCTGATGCTATGGCGAGCTCTCAAACGACACACCTGCTCTGCTTCTCTCTCAGCACATGTTCAGCTCGGGAGACGAGATGATCCTCTCGGCCTGCAAGGAAATGGTGGAGGCCGACGACTCCAGCCNACATGTTCAGCTCGGGAGACGAGATGATCCTCTCGGCCTGCAAGGAAATGGTGGAGGCCGACGACTCCAGCCCCGTCGAGGAGGTGCTCCTTCGCGAGTACCAAATCTTCCTGCGCAACTTTGCCTTCCGAAAGGAGGAGGAGGGGGCCGTGCGTGAGGAGCTTGTCGAGGCCTCGCTGCCCAAGGCCTCGGACGACGTCTCCGAGGATGGAGACTACCCAGACTGCCTCCTGACGGCCGTGGCCTGCCTGGCCGAGGCGGGCCAGCTCACGGAGGACGAAGCCGCCAGTCTTATCTCGTCCTACGCCAAGGGCAACCAGCTCCTCAAGGATTGCTACGATCATTTTATCGAATTTGGCGACACTGATGACTTCTTTGACATGGTGAGACGTTGATTGCTGGCGTTCGAGCCTCCTATCCTCGCCTGCCAGACGCTCAACAACTTGTTTCCCAAACGATGTCAGCTCAAGGTGATTGCCAACGCCAACACTGATACCAACCAGTTCGATACGTCTCGGCTGGTGGCGGCCGAGGCCTCGACGGAAGCCGAGAGCTCGAGCTACGACGCCCTCGACNTTCGATACGTCTCGGCTGGTGGCGGCCGAGGCCTCGACGGAAGCCGAGAGCTCGAGCTACGACGCCCTCGACGGCGTCATCTCATCAATGCGCAAACAGGAGCTGCTGGGTAGCGTGGAACTCAGTGCGTTGCGATTGGCCGCCCTTCGCAAAGACAGCGAGCTGGTGGAGGCCCTCTCATCCTTCCGGGCCGGAGCGATGGACGAGACTTTCTTCAAGGCGACCCTGTTGTGCGTCTGCGACCGGGTGATTGCGCGGGTGACGAGCACGGACGAGGAGGAATAGATCTCCGGGTTGGCAAACAGCGCCAACACAATCCCTGGTCATTCTCTCTTGGCTTGCTCATCTCGTGGAGTCTTGAAGCGTTACGTCACGAGAGACACGCAGGAAAGGAGATAAAAGATAGACAGTAAAGCAACTTCTCAAATCCCTGATTAGTGCGTTCAAGTGCTGTTCTCTCATCTCAATGGCGTTCAAGTTGTGCCGCCCCGAGCCACGGAATACCCGTGTGTTATGGCCTAGCAATCAGACTGACGCACCCACTTCGCCATCCCAATGAGCAGCAAAAATGTACAGAAAAGTCCTCTATGCCTCCACCTTCTCCTTGGCCGCGGCCTCCGCATCGACCTGCTCCTGCAGCTTCTCGTCCTTCTCTGCAGCCTTCAACGCCATCTCCGCCTTCGCCTCAAGACGGTCGGCCATGCGCTTCTTCTCTCTGATCTCAATCTCCTTCATCATTGTCTCCATCATGTCGAGCTTGCCCTTTTGTTTGAAGTACAGGTCGCTGTCCGACTGTGGATTTGTGGCAAGTAGAGAGGAAATATCAGACATCACAATAACCAAAAGGAGCTGCAAAGTCAACAACCACGGGCAACTCACGCAAGCAGTGTAGAAGGGCTTCTCCAGGCACTTGCCCATCCACTCCTCCATGACATCGTACGCGACCGACATGTCCTGCTCGACGCCAGCCATATCCATCATTTTGATGAGGCCGATTCCGAAGAAGCGAGAGTACATCCACCACTCGTCTCCCTTGACCGACTTAGCCACTTCCGCGAGCATGGAATCTCCCTCCCCCTTCAACGCGCTGGCAATCTCCTCCTTGCTCTTCCCCTGCGCCCACGCCTCCATCTTGGCCGCCTCGGCATCGACCTCCGCCTCGTCTAGGCCCACCGACGTGATCATGGCCGACTTGATGCGCTTCGCCGTGTCCTGCTCGGGGTAGTTCTTCAACACGAGGTCGAGGGCGGCCACGAGTCCGAGGCTGAAGACGGGATCGCGCTGAAACCGGGCGTTGACCATGATGAGGTGGAGGGATCCCACGAGGTCGGTGCAGATGCCCTTGTAGAGGGCGTTGACGGGGGTGCCGAGGATGTCGGTGAATTGGGTGAAGGCCTCACCGACGGTGCGAACGTCGGCCCCGGCGAGGTGGCCGTATTTGCGGGCGAATTCGGTGTCCGCTTTTCCCGGCGAGTATTCAATCTGGTGCGAGAGCAAAGGATGAGAGATACACACTACACAGCAAGAACACATCATGTATCAAGCCTCCACCCTTCAACAATTTGAGGGTCGCGGCAGTTCAACTGAGCAGCTTGTGCTGCATCACTCAATAGTCTTCTCTGAGGGGTGATTCACACCCACTGCTGGGCTGATTGATGCCCACGCTCTCCAAAGACAAGGCCGCATCCAGGCGCAGAGGCGCAGTCTAGGGACAGCTTGCTGTTCGCTCAGCGGGGGAGAGCCCCCCCACAGCTTGTGTCACCTGCCACCTCATTTCTCCTCAATTGCAAATAAGATGGCTCTCGTTGCAACTCACCTCCTTATCCAAAGCCTTGGCAATGTCGCTGCTGAAGAACGGGG
>JALLAP010001406.1:0-15049 GCA_036939355.1 Thalassiosira profunda | reverse complement strand
TGGTGACCATCCTCGTCAAGAAGATCGAGGATGAAATCGGCCTCCGGCGAGAAATCCAGCGCAACGCCCTTCTTCTCGGCTTGACGTACATTGCAATCATCGGCGTTCGTTTCGCGGGGCACTACGAGTGGCAGCCGCTCCTCCAGACGATGCAACAAATGCTGCTTTCCTTTTCGATGTCCATCGCCATTTTCCTCCCCGACTCGCCCTTGACCCGAGCGGCGACGTGGGCAAAGAGGCGGATCAATCCGGCCACGCGGAGCGCCGTTCCCGGCTACGCGCAGTCGCTGCCCCGACGAGCCTCCACCGCCGTCGTGCAGACCACCGCCTCCAAACGCACGAGCGTGCAACTTTTCGGCAGGAAAGGCAGCACGGAGGTGCGGCAGGACCGCGAGGTGTCCGTCTCGTGGGACGCGGGGCTGGCCATTTTGCTCTCGACCGAGGAGGGCCTCACCCTCTTCAGCCAGCACTGCGCGAGGGAGTTCAGCTCGGAGAACGTTCGATTTTGGTGCGACGTCAACGACTACAAGGCCAAATTCGACGTGGAAACGGGCGTGCCTCCAACTTCTTCGGAGCCGGACGATATTGACGAAAGCTCGCCCGACGTCCAGCCCACAGACAGCGTCGAGATTGCCGCTGTGGCCAAAGGAATGTGGAGTATTTACATTGACCCGCGATCGAAGGCGCCGGTCAACCTCTCGAGCAAGCAGAAGGCAGACATCAAAAAAGCCCTCGATACCGGGAAGTGCAAGAGGGACACGTTCGACGCTGCACAGCGGGAGATTTTCGGGGTCATGAGTAAAGACAGCTACCCGCGGTTTGTAAAGAGCAAGCGGAGCAGGGCGTTGATGACTTGAAGAAGTCAAACCTCAAGGGACTTGAGGGGAGGGAAGCACTGCCAGTGAGACGGGAGATGAAACTCGCAGACACGGGTGAAACAATCGGCCAGAGCACCAGACGTAACAATCAGCCGGACTTGGCCTGGAGGATTATGATCAGCGTAACAATAGATTTATTCAGCATCAGAAACGCTTTTGCCATACATCTTCCGCAGCACGACCCATCTCCGTACCAGCGCTACGGACACTGCGGTATTGACGCACGATGCGGCCACCTTGAAGCACGCCCCGGCGCCCCTCGCTTGGTGAATGTGTCCCATGACCAATGGCGATATTATCCGTGCCAGGGTGTTGAGCGCCCCATCGAATCCCATGACTGCTCCTCTCTTGTGAGAGGGCACGCATTGCAACAGCATCGTAGGCACACTGGGCCCGTAGAGCGGAACGCCCGTATAGTACAACGCCGATGCGCCCAAAATGAAGGCAGCCGTGATGCCAAAGCTCGCGCCAGCAGGCAGGGACGCCGCCATCCCCAACGTCCAAAGCCCTGTGGCCACGGCCCCCAATCCAGTTGCGCACGCCGCCACCGGCCCAAAAGCCCGCATAAACCTTGAGCTGACAAATGCCGACATGGAGAAGCTGAGCACGGCGAAGGAGGTGAACGCCATGCCCACTGATTGCGTGTCGAATCCGAGGGAATTCTGAAGGAGGGAAGGGAAGAAAGCGAAGAAGGCCGAGTCGGCCGCGTGGTATAGCGCCGAGACGACGGCCACGCTGGCGACGCCGGTCCAGAGTGTCGTTCCCAAAGGGCAGGATACGATTTCGGTCTTGGGCTGTTTCTCGTCTTTTGCCTCTTCATTGGCGCCGTCGTCGGAAGTGGATTGTGCCTCTGAGACAGATCCAACCTTCCCTTCTGCTCCTGAGGCAGTCCCTCTCGATGGC
Source organism: Thalassiosira profunda (assembly GCA_036939355.1). Lineage (NCBI taxonomy): Eukaryota > Bacillariophyta > Thalassiosirophyceae > Thalassiosirales > Thalassiosiraceae > Thalassiosira > Thalassiosira profunda. The sequence continues at coordinate 13,268 of JALLAP010001406.1, read as the reverse complement.
TTCACGAACAGCGTCACTGCCGCGGACGCCAACAGCGACGCCATTGCCGAACACAGTATCACGAACGAGATTTGCCTCGAATTGCCATCCACTCCTCTCCCAAAGAGTTGATACACCAGCCCTCCAAATACCGGCCCCACGATGAACGCCAATGTCGACGCCGCGTCTTTCCACGCGAGGTACCGCGCCAAATTCCCCTTCTTGTCGCCCTCCGACCCCCGATCCGCCAGGTACGCCTTGCTGATGGGGCTGTTCCCCGCAAAGCACCCCGTCAACACCCGCGCGGCGAGGAATTGCTCCAGCGTCCAATTCTGCAGGATGCCCCAGCTTTGCAGCGCCAACCCCATCCCGGACCCGGCCAACGTCAGGCTCATGACGATCTTTCTTCCGAAGACGTCGCTGAGGGTCGGCCAGAGGAAGACGCCCAGCATCATTCCCAACGGATAGGCGGAGGAGAGGCTGCCGAAGGAGGCGCCGAGGGGCAGGGAGAAGTGCCGGCCCAACGCGGGTTGGATGGGGCTCGACATGGTGAAGCCGAGGAGGTTGAGGAAGGCGGCCAGCAGGACGGCGGGGACGGAGAGATCGCGGCCGAAGAACCTCCCTGGAGCATTGGGCGATGTGTCAGCGGCGTCACCATCACTTGACTCTGCCGCAGAGGCCGTTTGGCGCAGCGCCGGCGGCCGCGCCACGCGCTGCCATCTGGCCTTGGCTTTGGGATGCACAACATGTTGTGCCACCACGCTCCTGCGTTGTGTTGGGCGGCGGCCCAGCGAGAGGGAGTCGACCGATGTGAATTGCAATATCGCCGCCGATGCCACCAATGCGACGAGGCGCCGCCGCGAAGGGCGCCTCGCTGGCGCAGTGGGGGCTACTGCCGGCATGGCTTGAGATCTGTGGCTGGAGCTCGTAGCTCGTAGGCCTTGGCGCATAGGGGGCGCGGGGGCGCCCCCGGAATTGGGGGGCGAGCCAGTGGCTGATTTGGGCCGAAATCGGGCCATTTTGGCCCATTTGGGTCCCAAACGGGCCATGGAGTCCCAATTGTGCCGAATGGGATAGGGTTAACCCTTTGAGCTGGTATGTATCCCACGAGTTCCTACGTGGAAGCCCCCGCTTTTTCGGGGGGCAAAAATGGATGCAGAGCCCCCGGAATGCTGGATGACTTGCACATTTCTCACTTATCCGATCCGGGCGAGGATACAACTGATTCCGCTTTAGATGACAAAGATATTGCGGATAAATGACAAGCTTCTTTCAACTACATAGGACCTACTAGATAGGCTTGTGTATTTAGGGGGGAGATTTCGTGCCAACGGTGGGGACTCCCCACGTGGACCCCACCTCCTAACAAACGGCACTAGCTTTGGATCTGCCTCCAGCAAGGTTTTGTTAGGGGAAGCTAGTGAGGGCCCCCCACGTGCCGTAGGTGGGGGCCCCAACCCCAACCCCCCACTAAATACACAAGCCTATTAGATAGGACCAAAACCCACACCCACACCCCCGCCGCCCCTCTCGCCCCGGCGCTGCAAATCCGTCGCCCGGCAGCGCACCATGGCGGCAGCTGGCACCTTGATCGGTCTGGCGAGCCGGGCCTCGCGGCCGTTGTCGCGGATGCGACATCCCATCGTCGGTTCAGGTGCACCTTCACGCGCGTCGCAACTCTGCATCTCCGGTCGACCCGCATCCTCCAATCCGGAGGGCGGCGATGGCGCGCGTGGAGATGCACACCCTGGAAAAGTCGCCGCGATGTCGCTGTGCCAAGTGAACATCCACCCCGACTTTCGGCTGCAACTGGCGAGGGCAAAGGTGGCTGCACGCCAGATGGGGGGAAAGGACAACAACAATCCGACGGCAGCGGGCAATAAACGCAACTCAACCGTACAAATATCCGAGAACCCCGTGCGATCGAACGATGGCACGTCCAGCGGGGCCCTAGCCGCCGACAGGCTGAGAATGGCCCGACGAAGGGCGATGGAAGGCATGGGAAAGGTGCCTCCTCCTGCACCGCTCCCTCCGAAATGGCAAAGGGAACGGGCGAAGCGGCACGGGTCCAAATTCCACAACACCGTCAAGGAGCACGGCCTGGGAATTGCCGTGGCGGAGAACCCCGTGGTTTCGAACGATGGCACGTCGAGTGGTGCGCTTGCGGCCGACAGACTGCGGATGGCACGGCGAAAAGCAATTCAAAGTCTGGCGACGCCAGATCCGGCTGCACCTACTGCGATGCAAGAGCCGGAGCAAGCAGAGTCAAGAGCAGCGAGGCGGATGACAAATAACGCTCCCGTGAAAGAGACAGGCCTTGACATCGTATCGTACGAAAATCGTGAGAGATCGAGCGATGGCACGTCGAGCGGGGCGAAAGCGGCGGACAGGCTGCGGGAGGCCAGGAGGAAGGCACTTGAAAGCATGAAGAAGCCTGCCTCTGAGAGCGTTTCTGATGACGAATAAAGTTCCACAATGCCGAGGCGTTATCTGTTGTATTCCGCAATCGTCCACGAATATCCTTTCTCCTCCAGCAAGGCATTAAACTTTGCCGCATGGGGACGCAGAAAGGCTTCCATTTGTTTCTTCAGACGCGGCCGCTCCGCCAGCGAATGCTGAGACGTTGCTGTCGTATTTCCCTTTGCACCGTCAGATTTCGCATTTGTTGCAACATTTACTCTCCTCCGCACCTCATCGTCACTCAGCCTCTCCACAAAATCTTTGGCCTCCTCCTCTCCCACTCCAACATGCACTGCAATCTTCTCCAATACTCCCCTTGGATTACTTTCCATCTCGCGGTAGTCCACAAGCAATATGCTCTCCGCTGGATAATGCCGGTACCAATTCCTCAAATTCGTTGCATAATCTGATCGGCTCGCGTGCGTCTCGCTCTGCAATCGTTCGAGATAGTACGAGTCCGGCTGCGATTCCGGAGACGATTGCTGCTGGATCCTCCGCCGCTGGGCCACCGACATTTCCGGCCCCTTCCTCGCATTTTTGGACGATCCGCCGGCGCCATCGGCAAACTCCCCGGGATTTAGTCCCTTGCTCTGATCACGAAGTTCCATTATCATCGCGCTCCACGCCCTGTCCACCAGATCGCGGGCGACGAACACAATCTTCAGATGGGGGAAGCAGCGGTGTATTTCGGCGATGGTTGCCGGGGGCAGCACCACATAGCACGGCGTGATCTCTCCGTATAATCGACTGTGTGATTGTGCACCAGCATCTCCATTCTTTGCATTCGACGATCGCGGCGGATGGTCGAACTGGCGCACATACCAATCGATCCCTTTCCTCCAGTGCCAATCCCAGAAGTGCACCTCCTTTTGCTCTCTGGGCAACGAGAGGCGAGGGCACTTTTGCAACTGAGTGTGCAGCCACGTGGTCCCCGCCTTTTGGGCCCCGATGCACAAAAACGACAGCTCGAACGACCCATCCCGTTTGCGTCCGTGCAGAGAAGGGAAGGACGGGGAGGGTTTGGCGTGTGTGCCGGGGGGAGGTCGTTTTCGCGACGCCTGCAGGCTGTTGCGAGCGGGCGATGCGAACGCCCCGTCCCGGCACGCCGCCGCGGACGCCAGCAGGGATGAGAAGTCCATGTGCACAGCTCGAGACTGTGGGTGATCGCTGGCCCGACGACGAGAGGATCTGTGGCGTGTTTGAGAGGCTTGGAGTGTGCTTCTTGAGTTTGAGTGAGGTTGATCTGAATGACGCGACAGCTATGGTATTTTCATTTGCCTACGCAATTTGGGTGAAGCTCTCATAGAAAAGCTCTGCTTCAGGAAACGAAGGCAAGATACACTTCAACAACAACGAGATGCACCGTCCAGGCAGGAGACGACGCGGCGATATCGCAACGCAACCCCGTCAACCATGCCATCGCCCCGGAGACGCCCCAGCGGCGCCGCCCTCTGCGCAACCTTGATCGTCTCGGCGGCCGCCGCGGTGCCCGTGGCGGCGGCCTTCCAACCGAGCCCCCGCCAGCCATCACCCCCAACCTCGTGCGTCACTCGTCGGCGCCCGCGATCCTTCGACTGGACGCGCTCGTACACCCTCCAATCGGACGGGGAGAGCACGGAGCGAGTACCGACGATCTCCATCCACTCACTTCTGGAGGAAGGGCGCGTCGACGATGCCGTGGCAGAGCTCAGAGGTGCGGCTGGGGAGGTGTCCCCGTCGACCTATCACGCCGTCATCGAGGCCTGCAGCGCTGGAGGAATTGAGCCAAAGCGATCGAAGAAGAGCGTTAATCAAAAAGACGAGGATCGGATAGAAACCGCTGCGGAGTTGCTGGGGACGATGGAGGGTGCCACCGCACACGCCCACGAGATTGTCATATCCGGGTATGCGCGGAGGGGACGGTGGCAGGACGCCTCCCAAACGCTGACAGCCTTGGAAGATGCTTCGCTGGATGCCAACCCATCGCTAAACGCCTACCAAACTGTCCTGCAAGCGTTTGCAAAGGCCAACCAATTCAACCAGATGAACAACCTCCTCACGAAGATGCGAAGGAACCGGGTCCGCCCGAGTGTCTACACCTACAATTCCCTCTTGAAAATCTGCGCCTCCGACAGAACGCCGCGGTGGAAGGAGGCCCTCTCCCTCCTCAGCCAGTGCCAGCGCGAGCCGGGGGTGGATCCGGACTTGATCACCTACACCACGGCGTGAGTGACTGTTTTGTCTTCTTCATTACCCTTGAACACATTCTTTGACTCCTTTTCATCACCGTCCAACAGCATGAAGGCGTGCGCCCGGGGACGGCAGGCGGGGAAGGCGCTCGAATTGTTCCGCGCGGCGAAGGACCTCGGGATGGAATTGGACGTGTACTGCTACACCACCGCGATGGACGCGTGCGCTAAGACGAGACGGTGGAAGAAGGCCCTGTCGTTGTTGGACGAGATGAAGGGGGAGGGGATCGAGCCGAACGACGTGACGTACGGGGTGGCGGTGGCGGCGTGCGGGAATGGAGGGCAGTGGGAGCGGGCGTTGGAGTTGTTGGAGCAGATGCGGGCGATGAAGTTGCGGATCAACACGATCACGTACAATTCGGCGATTGCAGCACTGTCGAAGGCGGCGAGAGTGGAATCGAAGCAACATTTGGGTGACGCTGATACGAATGTACTCTGGCAAAAGGCGTTGGATTTGATCAAGTCGATGGAGCGCGAAAATGTGCGGAGAGATTCATTTACATTCTCTTCTGCAATTAGCACGTGTGGCGCTGCGGGGCGGTGGGAGGAGGCTGTTGACTTGATTCGGCAAATGAAGACGGATGGCATCAGGCCCAACAGGGTGGCGTATACTTCAGCCATCTCCGCGTGCGCCAACTCCAAACAGTGGGAGCCCGCCTTCGAGCTCTTCGAGGAAATGAAGGGCGAAGGTCTCACGCCGGATCTCGTGGCGTACAACGCGCTGATCGGCGCAGGGATGGCGGCGGAGAAGGCACTGGAGGTGTTTGACCTGTGGCTCGAAATGTGCGGCAATGAGAGAATATCGCCCGACATTGTGACGTTGACGGAAGTAATTGCCACCCTTGATGGTGCGATGGGAAAGGCCAACCGCGAGAGGGTCGACAAGGTCTTCGTCGAGGCCGTGTCGCGGGGATTGATCCTGCGAAAGGACTCGCTCGACACGTCGTGGGAGGTGGACTTGAGCCACATGAGCTTCTCTATCGCTCGAGCAGCGTGCAGGTACATCTTCCGACAGCTCGCGGAGAGGCATGGCGAGGGCGAAGACCAAGAGGTGAAGGATCTGTCCCTCATCACGGGGGCGTCGCGAATGAGGGAATACGTCAGAGAGGTATTGCGAGACGAACTAAAGCCGGGGGTGCACTGTATTGTTCCTAAGATGCAGCAGGGAACGTTGCAGGTCAAGGAAAAGATGCTGAGGCAGTTCCTTCGGGGGCAGGGCGAGCAATGAATGTTGTGTTATAGTATGAATGTAGAATGGATACACACGATGTATCGGCCCGCCCTGTCAGGTCCTCTATCAGCTCATCTTCTTAGTTTGACTTCTCAGATTGTAAGAGTGCTTCTGCCCACTCTCGCCCCGAACTGGCGTGCGCTTTGTCGCATTTGGGTCTCGTCGTTTCGACAAGCCCACTCTCAGAAACTCAGCAATGGCCAGCGCTGCACCCATAATGATCCGAATCAGTTCTATTGCGACTATGAGGAAGCGGAGAATTGCTAGGAGAACATTCGACACGAGAATTGCCGTGCTCAAAATGATGGAGAGGCAACGAAGAAAGACTCGGCCGGAGGCAAGGAGCCATGCGTTCATTCTGGTGTTTTGAGCAAGCGCAAGGCACCTCTACACCAAAATGGGTCTCACTACCGAGTTGCTCACTCGACCTGATGGAAAAGGACTGAGCGACCCAAGAATCGACCGCCGTGAAACCTGAGTGCCAGTCCATTGACGTCAAAGTGTCGGTTGCAAAATCGGCGAGGAAGCAACCACGCTAGCTCATTTCTTTCGTCTGGATGCAAAGAGGGCCTGGGTGCTCATCAGTGACAACTCAACCCAAGATGTCGGAATCTGCATTGAGGGTGAGTATGCGGTGTCTTGCTCTAGCGCTGTTGCGAGACCCCACTCATTCTTGTCTCTTCACCTCTCCACCCTCAGGATGTTACGAATGCATCTCGTAGGCTTAGCGGCCTTGAAAGTACCGCCGAGAAGAAGCCAGTCGGTGCCTCTACTGAACAGCGAGTCCCGTCCCCGTCTGGGCAGAGGTTGACTTCCAATGGCGCGCTTGTCCCTCACAAGGAAGCCGTCGCAACTGACGCTGACTCAAACGATGGTTGGGTGAGCTACCTCCCAGAGATGTATCAATACTTTCGATCGGTGGAATTGCCCATTCCAAGAAGCACAAACAATAAGACTGGAGTGACAGCAGGAAATCGAGCGATCCTCGTCCAGTGGATCGCAGAGATTCAGGACGCCTACCTGCGGGCCGAGACATGGTTTCTGATCGTCGGCATCATCGACCGCTTTCTGGCAAAGAAGGATGTCTCATTGGACGACTTGCAGCTGGTTGGGCTTGGGGCCCTTCACATTGGGATGAAGTATGAAGAGAGCTGGAATTTCTCCCTCCTCGAGCTCGTTGATCTTTGCGCCGGGGCCTACTCAACAAATCAGGTGAGCGAATGTTGTACGTCATGCTTCTCTTTTGCGCCAAATCTCAAGCGTCCAATGCCCCTAGATCCTGACAGTCGAGACGGAAATACTGGAGACGCTGGACTATCGTCTCTCTTTCCCAACCTCCCGCATCTTCCTTGTGCAATTTCTCAATGCTGCGCGGAAGGAGGGTATGCCGCGCCACATCGCGGCATCCATGACGACGCTCTCGAGCTACATTCTGGACACCTCTCTGCTCAGCTACTCTCTAAATGCGCAATATCTCCCAAGCGAACTAGCGGCGATGTCGGTGTATCTGGCTCGGAAGGGAATAATGTTGTCTTCGTTGTCCTCCAAGTCCTGGCCCGGACCCCTCTGGCCCCACACAATGCAGCATCACACCGGATGCTCCCAACAGAAGCTGGAACAGATGGCTGTCGCCCTCGCCCGGGAGAAAAGCGCCATTGACGGATGGGGGCTGAATGCACCGAAGAAGAAATACGGCCGTGGCTTTGCGTCGTGCGAAAAGTTGTTGCATCGGGCGCTGGCTTCGGTACAATTGATGGAGTTTCCGTTGATCTAATTGCTGCATCAGATTGCGGCCACCCATTTTGCAGATTGCGTAGGAAGATGCACCATGTATAATGAGCAATCCCCTATCCCGACGCACTGCCCTCGTCATCGCTGTCCCCGCCCATCATCAGCGCCTCCTCCAGCCGCGCCACGGCCTCCGCGTCCTTCCTCTTCGCCTCCACCTCAATTTGCTCCTTCAGGGACGTAGATGATTGCTTCAGTGCCAGCTTCAGCGCCGCCTCCTCCTGTTGCAACCGCTGCAAATATTCCTCGATGGTCTTCTCCGACGAGAGGAGGGTAGAATATTCCTGGTCGAGGCGTTGGAGGGCGGCGGAGTGGCGCGCGAGGGAGCCCGGGGGTGCCGGTGCATCCGTCGGTTGGTCCGCGGCGTTGCAACTTTTGCGTTGCCCGCCGCCCTCGCCACGCATGCTGCCACCGCCTGCGTCGGCACCGACCTGCTCTCCCTCCCCGCTGCTCATTGGCACGTCGAGGCGAGGGCTCTAGGAACGGCGGCCCGGATATGACCGGATGCTGGGCGCTGGGCGGTGGCGGGGAGTCTCTAGTAATGTAGGTCCGTTGGTGTTTCTGGAACGGACATCTGGCGGACATGCAATCAACACCATCCCAGGCAGCATCAGCATCAGCAAACCTCACCCACCCTCAGGAGATCTTCGGCCTCCGCCGGTCTACTGCCAAACACAGACATGCAGCACGGCTTGCTCGCGGTGGCGGTCCTGTCGGCCGCGCTGGTCGGTGGAGCGGCGGCATTTGCATTTGGGCCCTCGCGCCGGCAGGATACCGCCATCAGCAGACGCGATCCGGATGCGAAGCACACGCCCGAGCCGAACTTTCACGTGGTGGCGCAGCGGATTGGCAAGACGGCCCTTCGTCCGGGCGGGAGCGAGGCCACGCGAGAGCTCCAGGAGATGGCGAACATCAGCGCCGGGGATACAGTGCTCGAGCTGTCGGCCGGGCTGGGCCGCTCGGGCATCGAGCTGGCTCAGCGGTACGGCTCCAAGGTGACAGTTACTGACATTGACACATCGCGGCTCGAGAAGGCAACAGAATACGCCAACAAACTCGGGGTGTCCGACCTCGTAACTGTACAGAAAGTGGACATGTTTGACATCGACAGGGGTCTAGGAGCCGATGCAAAGTTCGATGTGGCGCAGACGGAGGCGTCTCTGACCCACTATCCTCGCTCGCGAAAGGCGGCCTTCTTCAGGGGCGTGGCGAAGCATGCGGACAGGTTCCTACTCCACGAGGTATACTTTAAGGTTGGCACAGATGAAGAGTTGCAGGAAATTGCAAAGAAGGATCTGAGCAAAGCACTGAACATTGGATTCATACCGGAAACAAAAGAGATGTGGCAAAAGCTCCTGACGGATGCTGGGTTCAGCAGGATTGAATGCGTTGCAACAGGCGACCTTGCCGTGCTAAATCCGTGGAGTATCGTAAAAGATGAGGGATGGGGCATTGCAAAGATTGCGTTCAATTTGGCCACGCAGCCCTACCTGAGATCGAGAGCGCTAGCAACTAAACGGGAAATGGCGAAACACGCGAGCGACCTCGGATACATAACAATCGTGGCGTCAAAGTGAAGCTGTGCGGTGTGCGGCATGCACCGCAACAGTTGCAAACTAAAGCCAACAGGTGGTAGCTAAACTGCACAATCACAATCTGTCTCAAACGAATCGCCTTCTATGGAGTGCTCATGTAGTAAACTTGCCATCCTTGTCGTCCAAAAAGTCCTTCCCCCACACATTGCCCGCGACGGGAACGGCCGTGTCCTTCGACTGGACGTTGAGCGCCTCGTCGCGTCCGACGTAGCCAATGTTGTCTTGGGCCGCCCGTTCTCCTTCCCCGACGTACATCATCAAGCCCTGCTCGCCGTCCTCGCCCATGGCCGCATCGTCCTCCGCATCGGGCTTGGAGTCGAGGGCCAGGGTGTCCAGCAGCTCGTCCAAATTGATCTTCTGGTCGTCCTCATCCTCCTCTTCCTCGTCGTCGACTACGTCGGTATCGTCCCTCGTCACCGGCATATCCGCCTTGTACACGTTCACTCGCGTTCGCATCTCCCGATCGGCCTCCAATTCCTGCATAAAGTCCTCCTCGTCCATGTTCTCCATTTCCACATCCTTCTTCCCCTTCTTGCCCCGGGCGTGCTCCTCCTCGCCCTTCTTGATGTCCAATCGCTTCAATTGGAACACCCGCTTCTTGGCCGCGTCCGCCTCGCCCGCCGCCACCCCACCATACAGTTTGCGTACGAACACGACATCGGGGAATTTGCCGTTGGTCCGCGCCTCCTCGGCATCGTCATCCACGAGCTGGACCTCCCTTAGGTCGTAGCCCAGAGCCACGTCCCCACTCTTCATGAGGTATCCGAGGTGGCTCCGCTCCTCCAGTTGGGCGTCGTTTGCTCCCAAATCGGACTCTCTCGCGGCCGTAATCAGGGCCAGCTTGCTCCGCTGCTTCTTCGCCACTCCCCGCTTGGACGCGTTGCGCTCCAAAAAGACGGGATCTTTGCCGAGCACCACGTACCGCGTCAGCCGCGTCCGGGCTGCAGTCACCACGGGCCGGAAGGGATCGCGCCAGTACGCGTCGCCCTCGATGCTCCCCGTCTGGCCCGTCAATGGATCGATGACCTGGATCACGTTCGAGATGTTCTTGACCAGCGCCAGGCGTGAGATATTGCCAATGTGAGTGGCGAGCTTCTTGGGGAGGAAGAGGAGGTCGTCCTTGCAGAGGGCGCAGATCTCGACGAGGTTAGTGTACTTGTAGTTGGACACGTTGGACTTGTCGTCCGTCCCGATGAGCTTCTTGGACGACTTGACCTTCATCGGCACCACGTCCTCAAGGAAGCTCATAAACCGCGCCGCCTTGCCCTTGTCCGGAAAATAAAAGTCCATGCCATCCTTGAAGGTCTCGATACTCAGGCATCCCCGGTGCGCACCGTGCTTCAAGATCAGCTGCTCCAAATAGAGGAAGGTGCGCTTGTGGCCCACCCGCTGCCGAACCTGCACGAGGCTCTTCCAGCTCCCCTGCCGGAACGCCGCCTGGCACTCGACGCACTGCTGGTTCCGCACGACAAAGGTGACGACGAACGATTGCTGCAGAATCGTTCCGCCGGCCGTCACCTCCCTTTGGATCGTCATACGAATCTTGAGCCGCATCGAGTGGGGCTCGGTCCACACCCACGCCGCGTCGACGAGCCGCACCCGTCCGCCGTCGTGCTTGCGCTTCTTCAACCCGCTGACGTTGTTGAGGCAGAGCGCCATGAGCTCCCGCGATTCGAGCTCGCACCCGATCCATTTGCCGGCGTCCTGGTGCCACCGGCTGCAGCCTCTGCATTGGTGGAGGGTGCATTCGGTGGAGATGCCGCGGGTGACGTCCGAGGTGGAGGCGAGGCAGGACGAGCACGTGTTCGATGGATTGGGGGCGATGGGGGTTGCACATATGCAGCAGAGGATGGTCGCAGCTGTGCCCCCCAATGAGGGCGGCGGCTGCTGGAGGGTGGTGTGCACGTCCATGGCGGCCGAGTCTTGGTGGTTCTAGTAGGGGGCGGGGCGCAGTTTGTTGGGGCGGGCAGCTAGAGCTGCCGCCCGGGCTGCCGGGCTCGAGTTGCAAAAAGTTTCTGTGAAAATGGGTGGCTCTGATTTCCTTTATGTCGCAATGTCGCGTCTTAGACTTCGCTTCCGACCTGCTCGTCCACTTCCGTGCTTCCACCAAAGCTACGATACCACAAGGCTCGCCGCTCCGCATCCGAGGGGACAACGATGGCACCAAAGCGGCAAGTGGCACTCCTTGCGGTGTTGGGCGCCCCTCTGGCCCATGCGGAAAAGAATGCGGCCGACATTCCCCGGGCCAACACTCCTAGCCCAGGCGAGTGGCCGCAGGCAAACGTGACGGGATGCGGGTTCCCGGGGTTGCCGATCACCACCACGCTCGCCGACTGCACCGAGCCCCTTAATCCCCAAGCGCCCGATCTTCGTGGATACTGGAAAACGGCCGGTGGCGACATTAACGAACACATTGACATGTGCGGTAGCCGCTGGATCGACGTGAGCAAGCCCGTTCTGCACGACTTTCCCGCGTGCACCGGCGTCGTCGGCGACGGGGAGGGCTGCCAAGACTACGCGGGGCCCCTCATTGTCAACACCTGGGCCGAGGGCGGGGGCGCGTGCAGTCCCATCGTCGTGGCGTGCAAATTTGAGACGGACGACGAGGGCAACGGCTGCGTCAACCTCTATACCCAGGGGACTACCGGGCAGACCGTCAAGGTGGTTTCGAGGTGTTTGCAGTCCGACAATGAGACGATGATTTGGATCCACCCCTTGGCGGGGACGGTGGTTTATACTCGCGTGCCTAAAGAAGAGGAGCCCAATTGCATCGTTTGCGAGGGGGGAGAGCATGATGGATTCGAGACAAGCGACACGGAGGCCCAGATGCCCTCTTGGAGGCGGCCTCTCCGGCCTCGCGTGCGCCAAATAGTTGTCTGACGCTGGCCACGAGCCCATTCTCTACGAGGCACGCGACGTCCTGGGAGGAAAGGCGCCGACGGGGATCGCTTACTCGTGCACTGCCGGGGATTGGCACCCGGTGCGTAGGCCCGCCAATCGTTGGTACTCCCTACGCCAGCGGGATACGAGCGGGCCCCGGATTCGAGCGGGCCCCGGATACGATCGGGCCCCCGAAGACTTGCCGGCCCCGGAAGACGAGCGGGCCCCGGATACGAGCGGGCCCCGGAAGTTCCGTGCCCCTCGCCGTCGATGGATTGTTCAACCGGAGAAGATTGGGGCGCAAAAAGAGTCGGCTTTTCGTTGAATTGATGAGAGGAGCTGTTTACAGTCTTAGCGATAGCGGGCGAACAGGTCAGCAAAGTTGGCATCCTCTGTCTTTTTGTCAACCCAATCCGGTGACTCTGACACGTCTTCCTCCTCGGCTGCTTCCTCGGCGTCGCATCCAAGCTTGGCTCTCTTTTGCCTTTGTGCCTCTTCTTTCTCTTCCGTTCTTCTCCTCACGATGCATTCCACCCCTTCTTCATATCGGCTCAAGTCGATACCTTCCCTCAACAGAGCCTTCAGCCGCCAATCCCAAGTTCCTCGCTCGCCGATCGCTTCTTTGGACAGCTCGATCACATAGTTGTACGTGCTCCCGTGTCCCTGTGAAGGAACGAGCACCATCATCTCGCCATCCTCGAACACGTGCACATTCTCGGTGTCCGCTTGGCATTCCCTGACCACAGCGAGATGGCTGAGAAAGACGTCGATGAAATACTCGTACGTATCCTTGCAGTCCTTCACCGCCATTCCTAGAATTTCGATGGCGTGTTCCACCGGGAGCATCGACTCGTCCATCGCTGCACTCAGAAACTGCTTGGCGCTACCGCATCGTTCTTGGACGCCTCTCGTGGCCGCTGCCCAAACCCTCGCTCTCTCCTCCGACTCGAGCCACGCCTTGCTGTGTGCACCGGCCCTTCGTGCATAGCAATTCTTGCCTCCCTTACTGCATGCAGCGAAGGCAGCCTCTTCCCTCGCGATGCGCTCCTCCACCGTCTCGTCTCCGACGGACCTTCTGTCGTAGTACGCCTCGCAATCTTCGATCGT
>JALLAP010001405.1:0-17121 GCA_036939355.1 Thalassiosira profunda | reverse complement strand
TGCGCACGCAGGACGAGACAATGTCGATTCGCCAAATGATAAACTTGGAAGAAGGCGAGGAGACGGAGATTTCGGGCAGGGAACGGGTGACCATTCGCCGGGATGCCTTGTACAGCGATTCGAAACAACGCCTGAACCCCCTTGGGAAGAAGCTGCGGAAGAGAGTGCAGGTGACGTTTGTGAACAAGCACGGCCAGCAAGAGGCAGGAATCGACGGCGGTGGAGTCTTCAAAGAGTTTCTGGACGACCTCATCTCCGACGCGTTCCTTCCAGAGGCGGTCAAAGACGAGGGTGGCGAGGGAGAAGACGACGACTCGGTTGTCGAGACGCATCCCGACTTCTTTGTCGTGACTCCGCTTCAGACGTTGAAGGTCAACACGGCCTTGGATGGAAACGACGCGATGTTGTCCCACTACGAGTTTCTCGGACGTGTGCTGGGCAAGTCCATTTATGGTGAGTCTTCGCCTCTTTTGTGTGCAATGATTGCTCCTCCGACATGCTTTACTCACCTTCTCTCCTTTTGCGAAACGCACACAGAATCCATCCTGGTGGAGCCGCAGTTCTGCCTTCCCTTTCTGAACAAGCTACTTGGCAAACAAAACTCTCTCGATGATCTCAAGAACATCGACTCCGAGTACTACAAGAATCTGAAGTCGCTGCGTCACATGGCTGTTAGGGATATCAACAACCTGGGGCTGACATTCGAGCTTCACGAGTCTGCAAACGAAACCATCGAGCTCATGCGAGGCGGAAGCAACGTCCCAGTTACGAAAGAGAACGTCATCCAGTACATCCATCTGGTGTCGCACCAAAAGATGAACGTCCGCGGCTCTCGCCAGACCGCTGCCTTCCTTCGTGGCTTCAGAGATATCATCCCTGCGCAGTGGATGCGGCTCTTTTCCGCGTACGAACTCCAAAAATTGATCAGCGGCGACGATACAGTGAAGGGCATCGATGTCGAGGGCATGATGAACGTCATGCGCTACTCGGGAGGGCTCCATCCATCCCAGCCCATCGTCCAGTGGCTGTGGCAGGTCGTCTACGAGATGAGCCCCGAGCAGCAGCGACAGTTCCTGAAGTTCATGACGTCGTGCTCCAGACAGCCATTGCTTGGGTTTGGTTCCATGGTCCCCTTGCCTTGCATCCAGCAGATCCGCCTCCGGGAAGACGACCACGGAAACGACGTTGCGGAAGGATTGGCTACTGGCAGCGTGAGGCTGCCGACGAGCTCCACGTGCATGAACTTGCTGAAGCTTCCCAAGTATACGAGCAAGGAGATGCTGCGAGAGAAGCTCCTGTACGCCATCGAGTACTCGTCGGGCTTCGAACTGTCTTAGTAGGCGATCGCATGCATCACAGGAGTCTTATTTTACAGAGCAATGACAACCAGTAATGCACAGCGGTCATACAGGACGAGCATCGAATCAGCCAGCAGTCTCGTTCAGGGGTCCAAAACATACCACCAGGGCGGATCAAAGAACTAGGCAGCACAGACTTCACAGGTTCACACATCGCGAGGAATATTATTCATGGGCAGAGGGCACAGTGTGGCATCTTCTAAACGGCCCTCCAGCTCTTGCTGCTTCGGCTGTGAGAAGAGCTCCAGCTTCGCGAGATGATTGAAGTAAATGAGATGAATGCGTAAGATACGGCATCTTGACGATGGAACCTGAATCAAACGCCCTGCTCACCTGCTTGGAGAGGACCAGGACTTGGAGGACTTGGAGCCGCTCCAGCTTCGAGAGATTTGATGAGCGGCGAGGGAGGTTAGCATATTGTTTTGAGGATAGAAAACCCGCGCCACACGTGCTTCTTACCTGCTCGGAGAGGACCAAGACTTGGAGGACTTGCTTGTGCTGGAACGCCACCAATCGCCGGACGAGCTGCTCGACGACGACGCCCACCAGTCGCCGCTGCTGGGAGACGACCATTTCTTCCACTTCCTCCACTTCCTCCAATTCCTATTGTGATGTCCGCCGCCCCAGTTCCAGCCGAGACGCCTATCGTTGGGCTTCCCAGGATCTTCTGCGTCGGGCCTAAGCTGCTGCTCATCGAGCGCCGCGGCAATGACGCAGCAGGCAACGACGATGAGAGTGGTCAGAAGGTTCATCTTGATGAATCGGCAGAGGGCGTTGCGTCCCGTCGAGCTGAAATGATTTGCGCAATGAATGCGATCTCTGACGAAACAAAGAGCGGCGAGATGCGTTGCATCTGCGCTTCCCTACGTGGGTCGCTCTTGAGTTTGTTCGGGGGCAGTCATGGTAGGCCTCCAAAAGAACAAGATCTCGTTCAATTGTGTCCGTCTTCTGCAATTGCGCATCAAATAATATCCCACGAGATGGCAGCTAGAGTGGGCCAGTCAGCATTCCAACTTGTGTCGTTGACACAATCTTGATACACAGGTTGTTCTGGGGCATCGGAGGGGTTGCGAGTAATAGATGGCTTGCGCTCTTTGCTGAAACGTTTGCAGGAACATTGCAAGCGTGTCTATTTTACTGAGCAATGGGGCAACCAGCTACAGAGCAACGGTACAAACGGCAGCAATCCACACTAGTCATACAGGACGGAGCAACGAATCAGGCAGCACCAGAACTCTTTCAGGGGTGCATGCATCGCCAGCGTTCTTCCCGGAAGGATCAAACGGCCCGCCAGGACTTGGAACCCGAGGATCCACTGCTACTGGAAGAACCGCCACTCCAGCTCTTGCTGCTTCGGCTCGAAGAAGAGCTCCAGCTTCGAGAGATTGGATGGCATAAGATGTGAGTACGATCTTATTAGAGGCCGAGCCAACGCCACACGGTGCTTCTTACCTGCTCGGAGAGGACCGAGACTTGGAGGACTTGGAAGCAGAACTTCCCGACGATGATTTGGAGCTCTTGCTCCCGCCGGACGATCCGCTGCTCCATGATTTGGAGCTGCTGCCGGAGGAACCAGAACTGCCCGACGATGACTTGCTGCCGCCGGACGAACCAGAACTGCCCGACGACGACTTGCTGCCGCCGGACGAACCACTGCTGCCGCCGCCCCAGTTCCAGCCGAGACGCCTATCGTTGGGCTTCCCGGAATCTTCTGCGGCGTGCCTCAGATGCTGGCCGTCGACCGCCGCGGCGAAGACGCAGCAAGCAACGAGGACGAGAGTAGTGAGGAGCTTCATCTTGATTGAGGGTGGAGGAGTCTACGTCCGTCGAACTGAATGATTTGTGAGATGAGAAGCGAGCTGTGCAGGAGAGCAGGGATGCGTCTTCGCTCCCATCGTGCTCAAGCCTTCTTCTTGGGTGTTCGAGGGGAGTCAGGCGGCCGCATAAGACTTCTAATGTTTCAACATCGGCCAAGATCTCGCTCAATTGTATCCGTCTGCTGCAATTGCGCACAAGCAAGATAGAGCGGGAGCGCCGAGTGGGAACGGAGAGTGCAGCGCCGAAGGATGAGAACGCTGGTGTCATGGCGAGAATCGCCCTTCACGCACAGCACTTCACACACAGACACTGCATGCAGGCTTGATGCGAACTCGTGCGAACTGGTTGAAGAAGCGTGATCGAATGAAGTGATCGGAACTCCAGGCTACAATCCGACTCGTTCTGTCCTGCATCTCGATGACAGAGATGGAATCTCGTGGAGAGAAGTGTAATTGACACGAAATCGCTGGCATGCCTCCCCCAGACACGGGTACCACCTGTCCCTCTCCTCATTCAGAGGCCAGAGCACTCCGGAGGAGCGCTGAGCAGTGATGGAGGGATCGCACTAGGTTCTACGAATGCTGTTACTTCAGATCCAGGCATCTGTCACCACATGCCTTTCTCAGGCACAGCATATCATTCCAGCCCCCGGAATCAGAAAAAGCGGACAATGCCACCTTCTCCTCCCCCCCTGTGCTCTGACGGTGGTGCAAGTCTATCTCCTCCCATCCCACCCACCTAAATCGGATGCAGACACCGAAGCTATCTTTGTACAGTATTTCATTTCATCCCTTCCCTGGATACACAATGCAACCTCTCCTTCTCCCCCCGTGCAACTCCACCCCTCCTCCCACCCCCTAAATCCGATGCAGGATCGACTGAGGCATCCGATCCCCCGGCAGCCCTGCCTTCTGCAAAAGCTCCTCGCATTCCATGAAGCTCCTGGGACCAATTCCGTAAAAGGTCCCCTTCAGCGACTTCCTCCGGCTCCCCGTGCTGGAACCGCGCTTCTTCCCCTTCCGCTTCTTCTTCGGGCGGTCATCCTCCTCCTCCCCACCCTCCTCATCGTCGTCGCTGTCCCCCTCGGAGGGAGGGGCCACCCTTACCAGCCACTTCTCTCCCTCCAAAACCTCCAGCGCGTTCTCCGTCTGGGCGATGGTCAGCTTGCCCTCGTGCGCCCCCTCCAGTTCCGTGCGGAGGTTGATGAGGTCCATCCGGTTCATGGATCCCGGACATCCCACACCGGTCCCCTCCCCGTTGTCGAGGAGGTCCACCCCCCGCTCGACAATCTTTTCAATGACCAGACGGTAGTAGGCCATGTCGTGCGGTCCCCCCTTGGAGGCGGGGAAGGCGTGCTTTTGCGCGACGCCGTCATTTCCGCGGTTCACGATTGCGTGGTATTTCACCAGCGGGGCCCGCTTCTTCTTTGGGCGATCCTCCTCCTCGTCCACTCCCTCGCTCTCCTCGTCGTCCTCGTCGTATGGCGCGGGCAGAGAAACGGTGCAGACCTCCAGATTGAATCCGGGCACAAGCGAGCCGTTGACGAGGCACAAACAATGCTCCAGGTCATTGCCCATGTATCCCTCGTCTTTTTCGTCCTCCTCGTCCTCGTATTGGGTCGGGGCGATGTTGACAAATTTCTGCTTGATTTGGTCGTAGAGCTGCTGCGTGTCCGCGTCGGTCATGCAGCTCGCGACCAGGAGGCGCTGCAGGAACAGTTGTTGGGAGTTGCTGAGGGGCGGAATTGTTGTCGAGCCCGCCATGGTTGTTGTTGCTCGTCTGGGAGGAATAGGGGATGGGTCAGCGGAAAAAGTGGCCGCGGCTGCCTACGAGGGAGGGGTCGGTGGTCAGAAGGGAGGGGCGCAGAGGAGGGTTGTCGCCGAGCGAGATTCCAGGTTGTGGGCCTTTGTCGTCGGCGTGGTGCAGGAGGTTCCTCTTTCCTCTGGCGCGTGGTTCACGCGGGAGAGGGGCGCTGCGGGAAGCAGACCTGGCAAAGATATGGTAGCGCTACCATACTCAAAATGCAAAAGTTATGTGTTGGTGTACGCAATTTGTTAAGGGTAACTTTACGTAAATACTTTGGGTAGCGCTTCAAGTGCGCCAAAAATCGAGGGCGTGGTGCAGGAGCAGGAGCGAGAGCGCGCGGGACAACACAACGGCCGGAGCCGGACGAGAGGCGGGCAGGAGAGCAGGGGGTGGCCCATTCTCTAGTCGGGGGGTCGTGCGGGTCTTTCGAGCGGCCGTAGTCCGTTATCCTGCGGTGCAGGCTGAGAGACGCCGCCGTCATTTTATTTGTCTGCTGATTCGAGTGGTCCACCCGCACCCCTCCCGTTGCTTCCAGCCAGCGCTTAACTTTCTGGCGCAGCATGGGCATCCAGGGCCTCCTCAAGAACCTCCACCCGCTCCTCGTCCCGCCCCCGCCGCCGGCGGACCCCGACAACAATGGCGCATCCAATCGGCCGCCCCCGCCGCAGCGGCACAATCCCGCGGTCAAGCACAACATCCGCCAGTTCGCGGGCAAATCCCTCGCCATCGACGCGTCCTCGTGGCTCCACAAGGCCGCCTACACCTGCGCCGAGCGGTTGGTGGAAGCCACCGAGAATGGCACCCGCGACTTTACCGCCGAGCAGAGCTACACCAAATACATGGTCAAACGGTGCGAGGAATTGTTGAGCTGGGCGAGGGTCGACAAAGTCTATCTCGTCTTCGATGGAATACGCGTGCCGTTAAAGAGCGGGACCAACGCCGAGCGCGAGGCGAAGCGGCAGGCCAACATTGCGGAGGCGCGGCGACTAATGTCCATGGGGAGACGCAGCGAGGCCTCCGAACGTTACAAGGCGTGCGCCAAGGGCAACGAGGAGATGGCGCGGGTGGTCGCCGGGGCCGTCGAACGAAAGTGGGGCAAGGACGCCACGGGCACCAATCCGAATGTTAGGGTGAAGTGCGTGTGGAGCCCGTACGAGGCGGACGCGCAGTTGGCCAAGCTGTGCATCGACGGCCACGCCCACGCCGTGGTGACGGAGGACTCGGACGTGCTCGTTTATTCTGCCGTTACGCGGCGACCGTTTCCCATCATCTACAAACTGGACAGGAACACGGGCTCGTGCGACGTCGTCACGATGGACTGGCTTGTCAACCCTCGGTTTTTGGCTGCCTTGAATGAGGGCGGCGGGAGCAGCAGACGGAGGAGAAGGATGCAGCGGGAACGAGATTTAGATTACATCTACAACGACAGCCCGTTGGACGAGGACGAGGACGGCCACATCGGGCCGAGCCAGGGCAGTGAAGGCAGTGCGGCACAGGGGGAACGTCATCCCTGCGAGGAGGAGTACGACGATTTGGGCATGGCCCCGGTGCGCCGAGCACTGCCCCTGCCTACTGCCTCCGGCGGGGGAGGCCGCGCCAAACGGCGAGGGTCCAGCGGCAGCGAAGGCGCCGCGGGCAATGCCATCTTCTCGTACCTGCGCTCCTTCGCGGTCAAAGAACAATCCAATCCTGGCGATGGGGTCCGCCTCTTCGTTCAAGCGTGCGTGTTGTCCGGATGCGACTACTGTCCCAGCCGGCTTTCGAAGGTGGGGCCGGTCACGTCCTTCCGTTTGGTCAAGGAGGCGTCCCACCGCGATCCCGCCGATCGATTCGAGCGGGTGCTCAAGTCCCTGCCCAACGGGAGCAAGCTGGTCGCGGAGGCGCCGGCCGGCTCGGAAGACGGAGAGAACGATGGGGTGAATGAGAATGGAGAGCTCGACGAGTTCCTGTCGCAGCCCGATAACGATCGCGACGCCAAGGAGAAGTATGAGGAGCTCCTCTCGAAGAGTGAGGCGGTCTTTTACTACCATCTCGCCAAGGATTTGGAATCCGGCGAGATCGTGCCGCTCGTGGCGCACAACTCGAGCGAGAGCCGGGCAGACGGAGGATCGGGAGTTGGAGAGAGATATCGGCCTTGCACAGACCGGTTCGAGAAGGGTTTGGAATTCGTCGGGTCCACAACGGAGGCGTTGGAGAAGAAACTCACGCCGCTGGCGCCATTGACGAAACAGGGCCAAGGCCAGTACCGCCGGCCGGCTGTGCACCAGCAGCGCAACACCACTGGCGCCTGGCTGTCGACCAAAAAGCCCAACGTCAATGCTAGCCATCGTCAGGTGATAGCCGAGCCGCCCAAAGAAACGTCTCTGCAACGATACTTCAAGGGGCACCAAAAGAAGACATCTGCTAGTGTGAAAACGGCGAGCACTACACCGGCAATGCCCCAACCACCAAAAGAAGGGTATCTGCTGAAATATCTTAATGAACAGCAACAGTCGACCACTAGCGAGAGAGCGCTGGCCAACCAAAGCAAGGCGACTGCGGCCAAACCAGCAGCCAAAGGGAGTTCGTCCAGCAAACCCCATGCATCGTCTGTCGACGATACGCCTGCCACAGCGAAGCCAGATCTTTTTTCAGCTTACGCCCACGCTGAGTCGACCAAATCCGAAGAGCCCAAAAAGAAGGCTTCAAAGAGCGGTGGTAGACACGACAAAGCAAAGGCGAAATCGCCCTTCTTCTCACCGGCGGCGAAGTTTGACTACACAAGCAATACCCCAAAGGAGAGCGACCTGAAGCCAAATCAAAAGAGTGGCGTTGACGACTCCAACGCCAAGAGCGAAGCTTCTGTGAGCAAACCACCGGAACCGGTTGCAAAGTGTGCTGTCGAGCTCTTCGAGGGCGATGAGGACGACGAAGGAGGCGAAAGAGAACAGCAGAAAGAGCCCGCCAAGTCCCCTGCAGAAGGGGGTTTTGATTACAGCTGCATTGTTGAGGAGTCTCCGCCAATCTATGAAGCAGAGGCGTGCCCTGCCGGCCTCCTGACGAAGTACATCCACAACACCAAAACATCCGGCAGCGACCAACCAGGCCCGCGAAGGGTGTCCACATCGCCGCCCAAAAAGATGAAGAGCGCACAACACAGCCCGGAAGATGTGATTGAGCTTGGCGATTCCGACTCGGACGATGATGGTCCCGTCGCCAGTGAGGCAAGAGTGGACGAGAATCGCCCCAACCTGAGCCAATCGTCGACTGCGAGAATGAAAGCATCGGCCAACAAACGCCAGCTCAAACGTCCCTATCCCGCAGCCACCGCGAGTGGCAGCAAGAAGAGGAAAACATCTTCGAGCGCACTTCTTGCGGGGTTCGCGAGGC
This sequence comes from Thalassiosira profunda, assembly GCA_036939355.1. NCBI lineage: Eukaryota > Bacillariophyta > Thalassiosirophyceae > Thalassiosirales > Thalassiosiraceae > Thalassiosira > Thalassiosira profunda. The sequence continues at coordinate 8,770 of JALLAP010001405.1, read as the reverse complement.
AAGAGAAGCATTCCTCCTCATCGTCGACGGGCAGTGGGTCCAGAAGAAAGAAATCGAAGTTCTTCCCAACGACAGCGAAGGGACCAGCAAAGCCAAAGGGCAAGAGGCCCAAGGGCACGCCCTCGCTAACGAGCTTTCTGGTCCCGAGGTCAGCGCTGGATAAATGATAAAGAAGGTTTGTAACCTCTCTTTATCAACAAACACAGTTAGCTGTCCGCATCTGAATTCACATCAAACCTACATACACCCACATCGACCCTGCTTTACACTTCGCTTTGCGCGTCCCCGTTTATCTCTGTCCAGTGTGCTGCCCCGGCTCCACCTCGTCGGTCAAACTCCAACCGGCTTGGACAATGCCACGGATGGGATCGCAGTAGTGGGCCGAGCAGCACTCGGCGTGGCTTGGAAACACATACTCCTCCTTGTAGCCTTCGGCCATCATCCATTCGGGCGCGTCGCCGTCGAGGCACTGATAAGTGCCGTCGAGCGAGGGGTACCACGTCCCGCCATTGTAGTTGGCAGGTCCGCCGGTTTGCACGCCGAAGGAAGATTCCACGATTTCGTTCTGGCACTTCGTCGTCTCTGCCGGGAACCAGAAATCGCAGCAGTCCGCCGCAGACTTGAACAGGTGACTGGTGGCATGGGTGGGATCGGCCATCCACTCGGGGTAGTCATTGCCATGCCCGCACCCCGCACCTTTCCAGTTGGGGAAGAACGCCGTATCCATCACCCAGAACTTGCCTTCCTGAACCCCGTCGTCCTCCGCCATTGGGCAGTCGGTCGCGTCCGGGTACCAGACCGAGCAGCATTCCGCGGGCGTGGTGTACAAGTAGTGCTTCGGGCTGTTCTTCATCCAGATGGGATAGTTACGCCCAAAGCGGCAGTTCGAGGCAGACAAATGAGGGTAAAAGTAGCCCTCGGAAGGATCCGGCTTGTAGTCGACCTGCTTTGGCGTCACCTCGCCCTCGTAGGGGCAGTCCGTTCGCGCCGGGTAGAATTTCTCGCAGCATGGCTCGGCTTCCTCGAAAAGGTAATGTTCGGCATTCTGTTCGTATGAGCGGAATGGTCAGGTCATTGCACCGGCATATAGAGGCAAGAAAACAACACACTGCTGAACGCACCGCTCCCGTCATCCAATCCTCGTAATCGCTGTTGAACACACAATTCTGCTTCCCATGCTGATCCGCATAAAAGAACTCCTGTCGCGCCAAATCCGCAGCCACCTTGGCTTCCTCCGCTGCCACATCGGCCTTGCTATCCGCAGCACACGTCGCCTGGTTCAGGCCACCGAAGTGCTGCTTGCAGCACAACTCAGCCGTCTCGCGGAGCCCATGGACCCCAGCAAAGTTGGCCGAGCTTTCGCAATGAGGCTCGCCGAGCTTGCTTGGATACCACGGGCAGTCCACTCCGGGGACGCAGCCTCCGTAGGGATTGTGGTCCCTGTATAATAGGAGCGCAGGTGCATAAGCAAACACTTGTAAAACGAGGTACACGTCAAACGCAAAGCAGCACTCACTCCTGCGTCAGGCAGCCATCGTAGCACTTGCCATTGGCGCTGAGGCACAGTCCCGGATCGCACACGCACTGGCAGGTGCAGTCGTTCCAGATCCCCCAGCCGCAATCGTGCCAGTCTCCTTCCTCGGGCTCCGGGCAGAACACGTCCGCGCAATCTCCTTCCCCTTCCTCCAGCACAAGCGGTGTGGCCGGGGTCGTCGTCGCTGGCTGGTAGACACCCACTAGCACCGTGTACGTGGCGCCGCCCGCGATGTCGTAATTAGGACTAAACCCTTCCACGCGGATCTGGTTGCCGCCTTCAATCACAACGGGAGACCACTCGTAGTCCAGCGGCTTGAGCACCTTCACCCGGCACCGTCCAGGGACCACGTCCTCGAACGCCCACGTTCCGTCGGCGGCCGAGGTCTGGATGCCCTCCATGACCCACCCGTCCCGCTCGCATACGAGCTCGACCTGAATATCGTCCAGGCCATACTCCTCCGGAAGTGTCTCATTGTAAAAACTATCCTGGTCGGCGTCGAAGAACACAGTGCCCTCAATGGTGGCCAGGGACGAGGGAGCACCGATCGGAGATTTGGAAGGCTGCGCGGTCGGGCTGCCCGAAGGGGCGCCTGTTGGCGACTTCGAGGGGCTCGACGTCGGCGGATTCGTGGGCATGGCGGTCGTCGGGCTCTTCGTCGGCGTGTCCGTCGGCTCTGGAGGTGGCCGTTTCCTGTGCGCAGTGGGTGGCGAAAGATGAAAGTGGGGTTGTTAGTCCGGTTCTCAGGCGACTTAGCGCCGCAAAGCAGCTCTGCAAGGTAACGGAACGCTCACCTGTCTCCACCGACGCACGTGCCGCCGCCCAGCCCGAGCGTGTTCGGAATGTCCATCTTGCACCAGCAGGTGGCATCGCCGAGGTTATCTACCCCCGTAACTAGGTCGACAGGGCCCTCATGGCCGACAACGCACATACTATCGTCGGGCTCCGAGCTGTCAAACAGTCCCGAAGGCTCCTCCCAGTTCTCCCCGTACACATCAGCGTCAGTCCATGTGATGTTGTTGAAGACGGTGGTATCATTGACCCCCGGGTTGACGAGCTCGGCGCACCGGCCTTCTCCTTCGGCCCCTGCGTCGGGGTCGAAGCGGCAGACACAGTCGCTGTATCGGGCGCAGGCGTCCACCTGGGCCCCCGAGAGGAAGAGCGCGGCCGCGGCGGCCGAGAGGACCTTCATCGTTGCATATATCTCCCTCCGTAGAGGTTCGCTTCGGCTTGTGCTCGAGATGTTAATGGCAGCCTTGGCTGTCGAACTGAATGGTTTGCTGCTCCAAGCGAATCCTGGCGCAGTGACCGACCCGAGCGTCCGCCTGCGCACAAGTTTTGAATGGCTTCCGACGACGAGGCATTGCGTTGGGCATCGGCCCCCAATTTAGGCAAACAGTCGGGCGCGGCCTCCGACTGTCGCGACGGCACTGCATCCTCGGCCCCCAAGTTCGCAAGCACCCTCAGGGTCTTCGGGGCTCAATGCCCGACCGAGAAGGGCTCGGCCTCGCCCATGACATCGCGAAGACAAAGTTGGGTGGCCAAATTTGGCAGGACAACGAGCCCGGGGGCGAGGCGGCAGTGAAATTTTCACCACTTTGACAATACCGCCCGGCACTGCTGTCTCTTCTTGTCTGACCCTCATCCGCCTTGCTTGTTGCTCTTTTCTCAGCCATTCATTTCCGCTGGGCCTCGAGCACGCTCGCTCTCAACCCAGCTCAACCCAAAGCCCCACTCCGCTTTCACGCCACTGTGCTCAAGCGGCGGCGGCTCATCCTACACCCCCACGCGGCGGCATCTCCCTCCACGTCGCCTCCAACGCATCCGGCGCGGCGAATTGCAGCAGCGACCCCCATCGCGTCTAGTACATCGATCGTTCAACTAGATACTACTATTGCAATTGCAAACATGGGCAAATCCGACCCGTCGCTCGATCCGCTGCACAAGACGATCGCCGCGCTGAAGGAGATACGAACGAACCTCCTCCCTTTCATCAAGATGCTGAAGGACGACGATGAGGCGAGTGGCAGGCGCGGCAGGAAGCGCGGTCGTCCCGACGATGCAGCAAATCAAAGCGCCGGCGCCCAAACCAGCAGCGGAAACGATGGCACGACCACAAATGATGGCAGCGATGCAAAGACAACGAAACTGACCCCCCACCGCCGCGCCGAGGCCGAGGCGGCAGTGTCCCTCGCCCTCGGGACGCTGCGATACATGGGCGCCCGCCTCCGCGGATTGGATCGGGGGCGCAAAAAGGGCGACCCGCTGCGGGCCGAGCTGGACAAGATGAGAGGGCTGCTAGTGGCGCTGCGGAAGGTGGAGGAGGGGACGAAAAAGGAGAAGAAGGAGGGGAAGAAGGAGGATGATGGCGGGGAGAGCTCGCCCAAGAAGAAGCAGCNGGACGAAAAAGGAGAAGAAGGAGGGGAAGAAGGAGGATGATGGCGGGGAGAGCTCGCCCAAGAAGAAGCAGCGTACGTCGTGAAAGATGCTGCAACTATTGCTTTGTGGGCATTGCACATCTATCGCCGCAATCCCGGGGCTGCTGGGTAATGTCAGGCTAATCCCTTTCTCTTGGAGCTTTGGCTGATATATTACTGATCACCCACGCAGCGCTTCATTGCGTAGCAGGTCCTGTAGAAGGCGGACCACATCTGTCGTTCGCGTGCGTTCTTGATCCAATTTTCCGGGAAATCGAGGTATTGGAGGTCGCCGCAGTCGAGCATCCGGTGGAGTATGGGCAGCACCTCGTCTGCGATTAGACGAGGTTTGGGGCTGGCCGCGGGGCTTTGGGTTTCGGGCACGATGCGCAGATTGCATCGACGCAGCACCTCGGATCCGCGCAGGGGGCGAGCCCGGATCCCGTAACGTTGTAACAACCCGTGAGCCGCAATGTTTTCAGATTGGCATTGCCATTGATGTGCACCAGGATGGCCCTGAGTAGCTCATCGGTGATTCTCGACGCCAGGTCTCCCTCGATGCCCGCGAAGTCGAGCACCTCCCACTCCTCCCTCCTCGAACCCAGAATGGCATCTTGGGCGTCCTTGGGCCGTCGCGATTTCCCATTGAAAACGCGAATAACACCCTCGACGGAAGAGGGAGGTAGCTCGCCGCGTGGGCAAGGGCCCCATTTGGAAGGTGGTATAGGTCCATTCCAAAGGGTCTTTGCTGCTTGACGCCGGTTGTTGTTTAACGTTGATAAGCCCCCTATATCTTTGACAAGCCCCGCCGAAAAGAACGTTTGACAACCAGAGAAACGCGGGCATCGCCCTCTTTCATAACAGTATCTGCCCTCTATTTACCCTTTCCAATGACGCCGTGTTGCGTTTGCTCACGAGATGTGCTCATTTCATATTCCCTCCCGCCGCCGTCCCCCCTGCCCACCCCTGGGACCGAGCACAATGTCTTCTCCGTACGAATCTACCACCGACAGTTGCTGGATCTGCCTCGTAGAGGGCGCCGATGACCAAGGCCAGCCGTGTATGCGGAACTGCGCCTGCCGAGGGGATTCGGGGTGGGCACACGTCGGCTGCCTCGCGAGCTTTGCCAAGGCGGGCGCCGATGCGATGGGGGTCGACGATTTCACTGAACTGTTGGCCAACTGCATGAGTGGCACGGTATATTCCGAGTGCCACACATGCAAACATCCGTACCATGGAGATTTGCAGCTCTCTCTTGCGCATGCGTGGATGGACGCTGTCGCAGATCTGGATGATGGAGCCCCCCAGCGCCTTGTTGCAATGCTAAACTTCGCCGAAGTATCTCTACACAACGATGCATGTGATGTGGCGGTGCAGACATCTGGCGACGTGCGCAGGGCTCTGCTTTCCAACATTAGGGGTGCAGGTGCAGATCCAGAATTTGTCATACAATGCCAGACCGCAACGTTTGCAATGCTAATGCGAGCGTCTATTGCGTCAGGGGATTTGGAGAAGGCACGCAAGTACGCTGGGCAGCTAAAATCATTGCAGGAGAAGACGGGTCATCATAGCCTGAATGGAATTGGCAAGATCTTCAGCATGATAGAGGGACGAATGGCACCGGAGAAAGACCAGGAACAGAGTGAGCTCAGTATCATGATGGAGATGCACGAGAGTGTCGTGGAGATGAAAGGAAAAGACTCCCTCGACGCCATCAAAATTGCCGCTCAGATTGGAACTGAATTGGTCAACCTGCGGAGGCACGAAGAGTCATATCCGTGGTGAGTCCCCCTGCTGATAGACACACATGTTTTCCTTTTCTCTCGGCGATAGGTCTGAAATGTTTGCCATATTTTGTGGTACCCAAGGCACAAGGAAGCCCATGACAGGGCCAAGCGCGTGTTTGGGGAGAACAATCCGGAGTACATCGACATCAAACGGAAGTTTCTACTCATGCATTCAACGCATGGCCCTCGCAAAGGCACTTTGGTGACGACAGATCGGAAGCTCAATGGGGTGGATATCACCATTCTTCGTGCCACCAAGGATGGAAAGAAGTACATTGTTGAGTATGGAGAGGGACAGAAACTCAAAGTCTCGGCAACGCAGTTCGTTTGGGCAGCGGATGCTCCAGTCAATGTGAATGATGATGGCCAAGTTTTTTGTGGTTACATCGACTCCTTTGACTCAAAGGCCAACGTCTACAGAGTGTTCCTCATGTCTGGAGTCGAAGAACACGACCAATACTGCTTCGTGAAATATCCGAGGCACAAAATCTCTGCCTTGTTCGTCGACCCTTCCGTCTTGTCGGGTGTGGGCAATTAGGCCATGCATACCATTTGTAGTTCATAACGTATCGTAAAGCCAATCTCATCGCTCGCTCAACAACTTAATCTTTTCATTGAGTTTCTTTGTAGCTGGCAAAAAGTTGCGGCACTGACGCTACGCACAGCCTCTACATGCTTTGATCCATTTCGTCGAAGTCGTTGTCATGAGTACCGGGTGGCGGTTGATGCGAACGATTCACTGCCGCAAGCACCTCGGCCGCAACACTCTGGTTCAATGTTTCCGCTGTTTCGGCATCCATGCCATCGTCTCCCTCTCCAGGGGGTGGTATACCAGCCGCCGCCGCCGCTGCACCGCCTCCCATCAGTGCTGCCAGCACATTCTGATCGGCACCACCCGCCGCCCACGCAAGTGCCACGTCGCCTAGCGGGCCCAAGAAGTCCGCGGCCTCCTGGCCCACCAGCACCGTCCTCTCGACCGTGGTATTGAAGCTCGTGCACTGCCGGCACTGGACGCCCAAAAAGTGCCACCGCTGGTTCTCGCTCTTCCCCTCGCAATCGTTGCAAAGGATGTCCACCACCCGCGCCATGTCGGCCGGCACCGGCTGCAGCGCGATGCCCATCGCCATGGCACTCCACGTCTGCTCCATCTGGTCGTGCGTCTCGGCCGTCTTCTTGCACACCGGGCATCTTGTGTCGTGGCTCGTCAGCTCTCGAAAGCAGTGCCAGTGGATTGCGTGCCCGCAAGGCATTTCGTGGCTAGCCATTCTACTGCTGAAGAGGTCCTCCTGGCACACGGGGCAGTTGGACATGTACTTCCCGGATTTGCAGTTGTGGTCCTCGAAGAGGAGGGCGTCGATGCACATCCCGCAGTCTTCGCAGTGGGCGAAGTTTTCCCGTCCACCCACGCGGCAGAAGCCGCATTTGACGCAGTGGTAGGGATCCTCGTCGGCCGACATCCAGAGGTTGCAGATGGAGCAGTGGTAGGTCCCAAATTGGATGCCGCACGCGATGCAGTTGTTGGTTTTGCTGGATTGCCGCGTGAAGCATTCTCGGCAGACCACCTCCTTGATCAAGAACCGATCTATCTCGTGATGAGACTCCTCTTCCGTGAAATTGGGCGGCAGGGAAGCACTCCTATGGCTGATTGCTGGCGGTTTTCCACCACCGCTGGCTGCAAAGGCTGACGCCGCCGCAAACCCAGGATTTTGTGGATGTCCCTCCCCTGTCAGCAGGAACGGCGGGGGCAGCTCCGGGGCATCGTCGTGGCAGATTCTGCACCCAAACACCAGCCCGCAGCAGGGAGAGACGATCGAGCAATTCCTCTCGTAATGTTGACACGGCGGACGGCTCTGCTCCATCTTTTTGGACAAAGCATTACGATCCGCAGGTAGACAATTGGATTGCGACAGATCCGCCGAGGGCTTGCCATCTTCTCCGCTCTCCGAGCTCATCCCTATCTTTGAAAAGCCCGCCGTGAACGATTGCCGCAGCCCGCTCATCCGCCGCTTGCTCGTGTCCTCGAGCTTCGACGGCGATTTCTGCTTGAAAAGGAAGGAGGATCGCTTCCGCGCCTCGCGCTTGTTGCCCTCCCCGGCGTGAGAGGACGTCCGCATGTTTTGGGTGAGGTGTTGGTCGCTGTCGTCGTGCATCCCGTCCTCGTCTTCCTCCTCGGACGAATCGTAAAATTCAGCTGCTGCCATGGCCGCCGCGGCCGCCATGTCCATCCCCATCGCCCCCACGTTCGCCCCGCTGCTCCTCCGGTCCCCATTTTGGGCCGGGGCGGCTGTAGACGATCGTCTCCTCCCATCCATCAGCCTCTGAATCGATCCCCGCCGCTCCACGGGCGTAAGGGTAGGATCCCGCATGATGGCCTGGATGGAGGCCCGCCGCTCCTTCTCCTCGCGCTCGGACATCGACCGGCGTCGCTCGGTGGACGACCCGCCCCCGGCGGAGCCTGAAGTGTCGCTGCCGTTCATTGAGAGATGTCTCCTCTAGATGTCTACAATATGGGCCCGCTCTAGGGTATCAGCGCCAGCACCTGATCGCCTCCCGCCCGATTGTTCCGTGAACGCAACAAACTTCAAAGGATATTAGCGGCCGGCCGTCTCCATCTTGGGACGCCCGACGCGACACTGCTCCGCAGCTTGAATGAAGGCTGTTGAAGGTGAAGGAGGTGAATGAAGGGCAGTCAAGTTGGATTTTTATCTGTAGGGTATCAGGTTTAGTGAAATCGTATCATCAATTGGCTTGCTTGTTCATTCATCGACAATGCAAAAGGCTTTACCCTGTGGAGTTCCCATGCACCACGTGGGGCCAGCTTCCCGCTGGCGCTGGCAGCTGGCAAGAGACCCTCGCCTCCGCTCCCACGAGGCGTTCGGCACAGCACCTGGGAAGGGCGGGCGCCGAGGCGTCGCTTATGCAATGGCGAAGAGGTCCGGGCTCGACCTCGCCGTCGTGGGCAGAAAGTGCCGCGTCCACCGCGACGACCGCGTCGCACGGTCGTTCGAAGAGGGCGCCCATCTCATCGAGTT
>JALLAP010001404.1:0-14217 GCA_036939355.1 Thalassiosira profunda | reverse complement strand
TCGACGACGTGACGGCCGTCATCTTCGTGGCGGCGCTGAGCGAGTACGACCAGGTCCTCTTCGAGGACGCCACGGCCAACCGCATGACGGAGGCGGTCGACTTGTTCGGCGACATTTGCAACAACCAGATCTTCGAGTCGTCGAGCATGATCCTCTTCCTCAACAAGAAGGATTTGTACGAGGAGAAGATAAAAGAGGTGCACATTGGGGACTCGCCGGCCTTCGCGAGCTTCGACGGCCAGCTCGGCGACGACGATTACTACGAGAAGGGCATCCAGTACTTCCTCGACCTCTTCCTCGCCGAGAACCAAAATCCCGACCGGCAAATATATCACCACGCCACTTGCGCCACCGACTCGCAGAACGTTGAGGTCGTGTTCAACGTGAGTTTGCCGTCTCGTTTCGTTGCATCTCTGCCTTTACAAACGCGCTCACGTCACGTGCCCGTTCTCTCTGCAGTCGTGCAAGGACATTATCATGAGGAAAAATATGGAGGAGGTGAGTAGGATTGGACTTGTGCTATTGAACTGTTTCGATCTGATCTGGTCTCACAATTATCAATCCTCTTTGCAGATGGGGTTGTGATGCGGCCACTCGTTGTTTGTTTTGCGAGGGAGTGCTTTCCTCTCAGTGTGTTGGTGTCTCTTGGAGAGATATTTATTGTCGAGAGCTGAGGCTCTTCTATTGCCAAGTCGAGGTACCAACTCTGTCCAAAGTTTGTGTTGGTGTGTTGCAACCGTGCGCCTTAGCCAAGTCTGCTCGCTCCACGTGGCTAGCATCTCGATCGCACCAGGATCTTCATCCGCTATCTTTTGTAACATCAGTAAATCAATCTTCACTTTCTGAACCGCTACGAACCAATTGGTCCGAGCTCTAGACTCGCGCTCATCCATGTGTCAAGCTGGTGCTCTCAGCTGCATTTCGCATTGGTATTGTCAAGAGGCTTTCTTCTTAGTCGCCCACCCCTCGCCTGGATGGGAGATATCCCCTACACCCCTTTGGGGTCCATAGCCAGCCAGTATCGAGCGCAACAGGTTCACGTTTGCCACGAAGAAGAGCAGCGACGCCATCCAGACCTGCCGGTGCGACCTCCATCCGAGCATTTCCAGCGTGAAAGCCGATAGGAGCCACGTCACGATCGAAGCGATGAGCACTCCCAAAGCGGTATACATGCGTTGGCAGTTCCACCGGATGCGATCGGAGCACAGGGGCAGCAAGCAGAGGTACCAAGTGAAGTACTGCGCCGTGATGACCTTGTTGAACGCCACAAAGGCGAACGTTTGGCAGAACAATGCAAAGCTCAGATCGTACGGTGCTATTCCCAAACTCGAGAAGCCAAGGATGAGCACCTGCGGTACGAGAGGCACATAACCCCAAACCGAGGCAGCCAGTGGGGCGTTTCCAGAGGCATTCGCAGCCAGCTGCGGTACCTCCGCTCTCCCGCGCGCCAGGTAGATCCAGTACCAATACATGGAGTAGTTGTGGCGATGGTCGACTCGTCGGAAGTGATAGAGGAGGCCCTCCTCGAGCGCTTCCGCTCCATAGTAGTGCACCGCCAGGTACGTGAGGATTGCAACGGTGCCCGCCGAGCAGATGAGAAACAAGCTGCAAAAGCAACGAAGCATGTGTGTGAGCACAAGATGTGATAGTGTGCGCCACACACTTTCATCGAATTGTGAAGGAAACTCACACCGAGCTCAACGTGAAGAACAGTCTTTGCACCCAAAACGCCCCCAGCACCAGTATCCGCATTGGATGCTTCCACGGAAACGCCTGCCTCCCTTTCAAGCTTGGGGGCGGCAGCAAATACTTCCACCCCGCATCATTTGGTATATTCCGTTGCGTCTTTCGCGCTGCCGTTTCTATCCTCTGCTGCTGTCTGCTGAGATGCGCCATGAAGGAGACTGTGTAGATGACCGGGTAGAGCTTGGCGTGGATGCCGATCCCGTGGAGCGTCCCCGCAAAACATGCCCGCGCTATGATTTGCAGTTTGCCTTTCCGACCTTGGATGGAGTGTGCATCTGCAACAGCCACAGTTGCTAGGACAGGCAACAACACGACCAGGCTCTCGGCCGACCCTCTGGTGCAAATGTTGATGGGGAGGGGGTTGTACAGCCACCACAGCGCATCGATCAACTCTGGAGACACATCTAGCAGTTGCATCCACCCCCTCTTATCTTCTGTTGCTGCATTCACATTTTCTCTCGACGATTGCCGCCCCCTCCTTCGAAGCACCACGATAATGTACCCACACATCACATCCGCCATGCAAAACAAGAACTTGCCAAAGTACCTCCTCGAAAACAGCACTCCCATCACCCCCTCATCCCATCCAAACTCCCTCGGCAGCGCCAGCAATTTCGCCAGGAAAGGGGTATATCGATACGTGTGCCTCCTATACGGACTTCTGCCATGGGCCACGTGGTCCGCGGCATCGGTGAACACGTCGTAATCGACGTCGGTGTACCGCACGCCCCGGAGGAGGAGGCCGTCGTCCATCAATGATGGGAGTACAAAGGTGAGGAGGAGGCGGAGCAAAAGGCCGATGGCGACGGGATGGGACGCGAGCAGGCCTTCCTGGGCGCCCGTCGGCCGCTGGCTGGGGGGCATAGCGGCGGCGGGAGGGTGGATCGCCGTGGTCTGTGGCGCCTTTGGTGGCTCGGTTGAAGGTGGCCGGACGGAGGTTGGAGGTTGGAGTGAGAGGTGATGGATTAGTCGAGCGTGATGGGTCGCGCCAAGAAGTACATACCAATTCCAGAGTGATATTTCTACCCAGCCGTTGAAAATGTCAAGACTGGTTCGGGTCCTCGCCTCCTGCCCTCTCTCACCAACACCAACACGCTTCTACAACCACCAACATGGAGCCGTCTCCCGTGGCAGTGGGCGGTGGCAACGCTCCCAAGCCGTCAAAGGGTCGGCGCGCCTCCGCCCGAAACTCCGCCTTGGGGTGGCTTCTCTTGTCGCTCTCGTGCACCTTGGCCAACGTGCTCGTCGGCCACCACCGCGCCAATCCGTTGAGACGATGGGAACGGCGCCATTACGAGGACAACCACCTCCCTCCGAAGAGGGCGCGGCACCAGCGAAGGAGAGGCAGAGAGGCGATGGATGCAGGGCTCGATGGTGCTGTAAATGAGCACAGAAGAGACGGCGTCGACGGAGGATACCTCACCAATATCCTCCGTGGCATTGCGCCCTTACCGGCCCAACGCCAGCGCATTCAATACCGCCCTGGGTCTCTGCAAATGCCCCCCGCCGAGGCCCTTCAATACTGCCACGTCGACACGGCCCGGTATCGAAACCACCTCAAACAATCTCCGGCCGTGCTGGTCTCGTACTCCCGCCGGCACAAGCTCATCTACCGCAACGTGCCCAAGTCGGCCAGCAGCAGCGCGAGGTATGCCATGGAAAATTACTTTCGGGGAGAAGATGTCCGGATGCGCGTGGACAAGCTGCGGCACGACGTGCACACGAGAAATCGGACGGTGGTGAGCTTTGTGCGGGATCCTTTGAATAGATTTTACTCCTCGTACGAGGAGGCGTTCTACCGCATGGGGCCGTGGATGGGGCTGGTGGGCAGGCGGAAGCCGATGCTGGCCAAGTGGTATCACAAGACGAAGCACCGAATGGAACGGTATCCCTACCTCTACCAAAACATGACGACATTGGACGATTACCAACGCTTCTACTGCCCCGAGGAGATGAGGAAGGGCTCTCCGAAGGAATGCAACAAAGTGAAGACGATTGATGACGGAGCATTGGCGGAGAGATTTGAGCAGTTTGTCGGGGACTACGACGGGTTGGACCCGTTCGATATTCATCTGAATCTGCAGACCACAAACCTCGTCGACGGGCGAAGCGGCGAACCGTTGCCCATTGCGGTGTTGTACAACGCCTCCGAAGCCGAGAGAGGTTGGAGAGACATTGCAAAGCAAAAAGGTGTGAGAATACCGAGAAACGGGCTGACGGTGGGGCGAAAGGCGTCGCGGAGGGTCAATCTGTCGTTGGTGTCGGATGAGACAAAACGAAAGATCTGCCGGCTGATGGCGCTGGACTATTGCTGTCTAAATATGGAGCTCCCGGAGGTATGTCGAATGGAGGAGGGTGAGGGCGTTTATTGCGCGCTTGAGAAGCAAACAAGGAAAAGAGAGGGCGGTGGACCGAGGTTGGTGATACATCCGTGGGAGGAGCACACATGACAATTAGCCACTTGATAGATATCACGCTCGCCTCGCCGGAAGCGTATCTCTGGCCTTCTCTACCGCGCCTATGACTTCGCTCGTTTCCTTTTCATCCAAATGCTCCAGCATCAGGTCCGATAACGCATCCAACACAGAGTGAAGCACCACAGATTCCTGCAGCTGATACTGCAAGCTCGCCGGCTTGCGCCCCTCGGTGTGCCGTTCCACTACCACACTGGCCTCTGAGAATGCCGTAGGCTCGGAGAGGGCTACCCCAAAGTCGAGCGAGAACAGGGCGCTTTGGTCTGCGAACAGCATCAAAAGAGTGCCCTCGTCGTCGCCCTTCAGCGCCTTCCATTGTGGATTCCTTTGCTTGGTGAGATGGGCTCCCAACGATTCGAGCAGCGCGTCAGTGTCAATGCGTTTTGGTATCGGCACGACGAACAGCTCTTTTGGCGCAGACGGGTCGTTCCGATCGTACACCTTGCGAGGTTTCAATCGACCACTCGAGATGCCATCCGAAGGCTTCGTCTGTTGAAAGGGTGGCACGTACTCCTCCAATTCAGGATCAGTGACGTACCACATTGCCAGCGCCAATCTTCTCGGCACAACACTCTCGTCGCTGCCTTCCACCTGTCGTTTCACTGGCAGCGCCCCATGCAAATTCTCTACCCCGCTCGTAAAGTAGACCATTCGCCCCGCCTCCATCGGCACCGTCTCCTGCACGTCCCCTCCTATTCGGTTGGCAAAGTAGAACTCGCCCTCCACAAAATTGCCTGTTGCGTGATCGTTCAGATACAGTATGCTCGCAGCTACTCGCTTCGGATAGGGGTGCTCCCTCTCAGCATCGCACGTCGCTCTATTCGTGCTTTCGTCGAAGTAATGCAAGCAATTGTCGGCGTGGGCTCTGTGGGCGCCCCCCTCCGTCTTCTGCGATACCGTGGTAAAGTCCACCAGCAAGGTCCCCGGGCAAAGGCCGAGAGATTGTTCGGTGGCAGACCGCACCCTCTCTCGAATTTGCAATATAGCCTCGTATCTGGCTTCGTTGGATGTGCTCAAATCTCGCAGGCCGAGGCCCGCGTAGGCCACCGGGGCATTGTACGCCCGTCCGTCTCGATTGTTGCTCTTGTCGTATCCGGACGCTTCGACGAATTCGCTTCTTGGTAGCCACTCTAGTAACTTTGCAATATCCTCCTGCGATAAGATATCGTCGACTGTCCCTCGCAGCAGCGGCAGTATTGTTGGGTCGTCGTCGACGGAGGCCACTCGCTGTTGGAAGGCGGTGGCGTCGAGGCACCCATCACGTGATGCGTCGATGCATTGGCCCCCTTGTGGGCCATCGCTGCACTCCGTCGATGACGCGGCAACTATCGACGCGAGCCACAGCGAGAGTAAAGGAGATGGCAGCCGCCGCCTCATGTTGCAAGGCTTGCGTGGGGTGAGGATTGATGGCTGGAAGACGTCGGCGGGCGAGGAAGGTTTGTCCTCCTCGCTCGGCTCGGCTCTGCGCGCTCTCCCCGCCGGATTTCTACGTAGGAATAGTACTAATCCGGGCTTGAACTTGAGAGAGAAAAAATCAGCAGGGGTTCCTCGCTCCTCGCATTCGACGCCCCCGCCTCAAGGCGTGGCCGTCGAGGACGGGGTGAACCAGCCCGCTGTGGAGCCAGCGGCGTGCATTTATTAAGGTCTGCCGTGATATCCTGAATTATGAACAACCAGCGCCAAAATGGCGGCGGGTCTCGTCCAGTTGCAATTCCTGGAGCAACATCGAGCGACAACGACCGGAGCTTCCACCAGCTCGTCGAGGACACCCCGCTGTTATCCTCGCCGCGAGCGTTGCAACCCAGCCCCACGAAATTGCTCGCCTCCTTCGGCGCCGCCTGCCGGCCAGCCAATTCCAACTGGGCCGACGATGCGTTCTTGTCCTCGTCCCCGATGGTCACCGCGCCCCGCAACTTGCGCCTGCCCGATTTGGATTTGCGGGAGGCGCGCAGGGCGGCGGCCGCGGCGGCCAACCTTCTGCCGCCAATATCGGCATCGGCCGAATTTGCAATCCATGAGAGGGAAAGGAGGGACCGCTCCCGATCGCTGGGCAGTTCTCCTTCCAAAGACAGCTACAATGCACTGGAAGAGTCGGTGCATTCGTCGCCCCTGCTGCTGGGGGAGAAATTGCTCCGAAGAAAAACTCCCTCGGGGCTGAGTTTGTTGGATCTGGAGGGGCGCGCGGGGTTTGAAGACGACGAGAGAGATGATATTGGGGAATGCGACAACTATCCGGAGGGACACGAAACGACCACCGCAAGTTACACCAAGCCCCTGGCAGAGGAGGAGGGGGAGGCAAGGCCAATCACGACCTCGCAGAGCTGCACGATCCACGACCTCAATCCCACGCCTCCCTCTCCTCCCATGCCGCATCGCACGATGAGCACCAAGAACTCGCTGCTGGAGGAGCTGCGGGCCGAGTTCGCATCGCAATCGAATCCGCCGATACTCTCCCTGCTGTACGCGCTGGTCAACCTCTCGATTGTGCTCCCGGTGTTGATGTCCTTCGGAAGTATCATCTACCACGACGATTTCTTTCGGCCGTACCTCTCGGTGCTAATGAAACTGACTGTGGTTTCAGGGGCAGTGCATCAGATCACGTTCTCGACTGTGAGCTCGTTGCCGTTTGCGGTGGGGCAAGTGCAGGATGCAGGCTTAATCTTTCTGAGCGCAATGGCGCGCGATTTGGTTTCGCAACTAAAGGCGATGGGTGCCGACGATGACTCGATATTGGCCACAGTGACGATTGGGCTGAGTCTGTACACCGCAGTGTTGGGGTGTGCGTTGATTGCGGTGGGCAGGTTCAGCCTGGCTTCGTATTGCCAGCTGTTGCCTTCTTCGGTAGTCGGTGGATATCTGGCATACATTGGCTTCTTCTGCGGACAGGCGGGGATGGCACTGATGGCGTCGGTAGACGTCACGGGATTTGCTCAGTGGTACAAGTTCTTCGACCCCTCGGCGCTTGTGCTATTGGCGCCGGGCGTGCTGGGCGGATGCATGATCTATTATTCGGTCAGAACGTTCCGGCACATGGCCACGCTTCCGACGTGCATCATCATGCTAATGGTTGTCTTCTACGGGATACTGTGGGCAACCGGGACGAGCGTGGGAGAGGCCACTAATAATGGGTGGATAATGGAGACGGCTGATTCTCCGGCTTGGAATCACACCTGGGACTTTCTCAGAATAGAAAAGGTCGTGTGGTCGGTCCTTCCATCACAAACGCTGACTGTTTTGGCAATGATCAGCGTGGTGGCCCTCTCGAGTTCGTTGGACATCGCAGCCATCGAGATCGAGTTGAAGCGACCCCTTGATTACAACCACGAATTGAAGACTGTTGGTATCAGCAACATCATTTCCGGGTTGACGGGAGGTTACACTGGCTCCTACATTTTCAGCCAAACCATTTTCTCGTTGCGAATGGGCATCAGATCCAGATTAATGGGTTACGTCCTGGCAGTCCTTTCAATGGTGGCGGTAGTCATGCCGGTCAATATCTTGGCTTACATTCCAAACTTCTTCTTTGGCAGCCTGCTGATGATGATTTGTCTGGACCTCATGTTCGAGTGGCTCATCGACGTGCGGGAAAAGGTGACCAAATCGGAGTACGTTGTGCTGATATCGACGTTTGCGCTGCTGCAGGTGCTGGGCGTGGAGTTTGGCGTCATCGGTGGAGTCGTTCTGTACGTGATCATTCAGAGGATGGGCTACGATGTGGGGAGGGATCGAAAGCTGAATGAGGATGGCATCACAGAGCCCAACCAGTGATGTGAATATAGAGTTCACTTTGCCTTTGCAAGATAACCCAGGTCCTTTTCAGCCATGCTATTCATATTTTACAGATCCAAACGAACGGCTGGGCTCTGTCCGCGACATTTTGTACATAATGAGTCAGCCGCTGCCCCCTGAAGTGCATGCACTTTGTGCAATCAAATCGACTGCTCAAAGCTAGTGCCCCTCCCCATTTCACTGGAGATGCACTGTTGCAATCCCAATGAAGTAAAGAAGCACTGGATCCGACTTTTCAGCATTCCACTGTGGATGCACTGTTGCAATCCCCAAATGAAACCCGTCATTATCCGTGCAAAGCAATTATTGCACAGAATCAGATCCCAGTACCTTCCCCTCATCTAACAGTTGTTGGCGCCTCATCCGCCCTTGGGCGCCTTGGGCAGATCTCCCACACCTTTAATGTTCGCTCCCAACGCCTTGCCATCCTTCCATCTCGAGCTGCCGCCGCCGCCCCCCGATGACGAGGATTGCCGCTGATAATACGTGTAAATTGCGAGGAAGGAGGCAAATAATCCCAACCCCATGGTGCCCATCGTCATGGAGATCAAGAGGAGCACAATTGCAAAGTGCTTCAATTCGAGATGGAAGCCGAAGGTGTCGACTTTGCGGGGG
This sequence comes from Thalassiosira profunda, assembly GCA_036939355.1. Lineage (NCBI taxonomy): Eukaryota > Bacillariophyta > Thalassiosirophyceae > Thalassiosirales > Thalassiosiraceae > Thalassiosira > Thalassiosira profunda. The sequence goes on along the minus strand of JALLAP010001404.1, from coordinate 5,593 downwards.
AGGGCCCACCGCCGCCGCCCGCCGCCGCCGCTGCCGGAGCCGTCGCCCTCGTCGCCGTCCTTGACGACGCTCCCGTCGGGACCGATCCGCGTGGTCCTGCGGGGCATGTTGCTGCAATTAGTGTGAGTAGGCCGCTGGGCTTGGTCCTCTGGTCCCACCACCAACTCTTCTTCTGTTGTGCGCTTCGGGTTGTGCTAGGTTGTGCTTGCTTTTGGTTTAGAGGGGATTTCGTGCGCGGGGGCGGGGGTTCCCCGCTACCCTAACCCTAACCCTAACAATGTCAGCGGTTTTTTAGGGGGGAGACGGCGGAAGACAAAGATCCAAAAACAGAAGCAAAAGCAAAGACGCGGCTACTTCGGAGGCGGCGCACATCATAGGCACGCGGCGGCAGACAAAGCATCAACCAACACCATGGCGACCCTGGCGGATCTCGAGGAGAATTCCTTCGTCGAAGTGCTGTCCTTCCTGGGCTACGATCTGGGCGCGCTCGAGCCGCTGCGGTTGATTGCAAAGTGCTTCCTCAAACCGTGCGATGCCCGCAAAGCGTACATCCATCGCCTCTTCGCCCAGGGCGCCAAGGTTCAGATTGTGAATCTGGCGTCCGCCAAGGGACGGGAGATGAATGGCCGGGTGGCCAAGATCGACGGCCCCGCGACGAATGGGCGGTATCCGCTGCGCCTGCGCCACATCTCAGGAGACGTGGAAGCTGTCAGTCTCAAGGCGCGGAACCTCAACCCCTTCTTTGCTTTGTCGGAGGAGGAGGAGCTGGCCAAGGCGAAACGCCAGGCCTTTGTCAGTTACAGCCATCCCATCGGTGGCTACGGCGGAACGGAGGCGTGCGTGCTTGAGGGGCACGGGCGTCTGCTGAGGAACTGCATGACGGCCCTCAGGTACCACTTGATGCACATGGATCCTTCGCGCTTCTTCGTCAACTGCACAATTCAGGAGTTTGCGGATGTCGAAGGAGGGCCCCAGACGGAGCATCTCAACGATGGCATCTATGAATCGTACCGCTTGAGCGCGGCCGAGCTGGAGCAGGCGGGGGACATGCGTTGTGGGATCACGGACTTCCCCCAGGACATGAGCCTTCACTCCATGTTGGTGTGGCAGCTGCTCATGAACGAGAGGGGATACATTGAGTATGAAGGTGCAATGGTATCGAGGAGCAGCCTGGACGGAGAGGGCGGCAGCAAGATCGTGCACAACTTCTGCCGCTTTGCGAATGTCTGGGACACGGAGCGCATTGCGGGAAACAATTTGGGTGGTGCGGATCGCCAAGTACGGCACACTGGTTGTGGAGCACATTGATGATGACGTGCATTCCGAGAAAGACGACGCGCTCGGCAACGTGTACCTCGTCAAAGGAATGGGCAGCCGGGTCGGAGATACGCTGAGGGTCCTGCCCCAGCTGTGCAAGCTGCGGGCGGTCCCTATCTACAACGTACTTGTGTACGATGGCTTCTTCAGGGAAAATACGGACGTGACGCCCTCAGCGGAATTCGTCTCCGTTTTGAAGGCCAAAGTGGATTCGGCTTTGAGGAAGCAGGAGGTGATCTTCTGCGGGAAAAGCGCGTACGAGGGCCTCTGGGATGACGAGCCCCCAAAGCCTGAGATGCCAGAGTACAGTGGGCCCACGAATGCCACATACGGGAGGGGATAAATTGACCTCTGGATTGGGGGTGGTTGAGAGTTGAGAGTCAAGCGCGTAGAGAGCTTGTCTGGCGGGGCACAGGACATTGGGAGCAACAGAAATTGCGCATCGAGTTGAAGTGGCCACGGGCCAGTTGAATACACAATATTTTCGAGTTGGGAGGAGACAGGATTCATGATAACAATACCTAGAGCATGATTGCTTACATCACCTGACCTCGTCGACCTTTTCTCCTGGATCGAGCGACGAACGAGGTGCTTCTTAGTTGGTATCCTGGCGCGCCAAAATTTCTCGGAAAAAATCGCAAGGTATCTAGGTAGGCGCGTTCTTCACCAATCAACGCCGCCAATAACGATACCCAACCGCGGCACCCCAGACCCCGAGGTCCACCCATCGCGCCTGCGCTGCTGCATGAGGCGGCAGCTAGTTTGCTACGTCTGGGAGCTGTCTGGACGTCGCCTCGGAAAGCGCGATATACATTGTGCACTTGACGGCGGCGAGGAGAGGGTTGATGTCTAAGAGGTTGATGTATGACTGAGAAGGAGGGTTATTATGTCGGACGAAGAAACTGAGGAGGAGGTGTGGTTTGATATATTGGTGCGTAGGCCGGAACAGGTCTTCGATGCGATCGGGGAACTGCCGCCGCCGACGAAGACGTGGACTTCGACCCATCGCCGTGTTGGCGATAGTAGCGGCGGCGAGGATGATGTGATCAAATTGGTGCTCGAGGGCTTTAGCGAAGATGCACCGTCGACGACGATTTCGTCGGGCCTGACTCTCTGGGACGCGTCGGATCATTTGTGCGACTACCTAGCTCATGCTGTCAACGAGGCATTGGAAACGAAGTATTCATTGAAGATTCTGGAGCTGGGGTCCGGCCTTGGTAAATGCGGATTGCTCGCTCATCGTTTGGCCAACTCACCTTCTCCTGATGGAAGCCGAGGTGTTACATCCACCGTGCTGACTGATGGTGATACCAACGCGTTGCAGCTGCTGCGAAAGAATATTTCAAGGAACACCGAGCCTGATGACAATGCAATATCTTGCAAGCAGATGATTTGGGGCGATGGCAGGGCAAGGGACTTTCCATCCCAGCTAATCAACAGCAACAGAAGGTTTGACATCATACTTGGATCGGATATCATCTATCCTAGAAACAACGAGGTGGATCTGTTTGCGACTGTTGATAACGTGCTCGAAACGTATGGGAAATTCATCCTTGCTCACGATGAAGGGCACGGAGTCCGAGTCGATACAATTGGGTGGGCAGCCTACAGAGAGGGGCTCTCCCTTGAAGTGTTGAAAAAGGATGGTCAGATTTACCTCATTCGCTTCCAGAAAATTACCCCATGGAATGTAAGATCTCTTGTGACGAGATTGCAAGAGAAGAATAGTGCACTTGAGGAAGAAGTTCGCACCCTTCGGGCCGGGAAGGGACATCTAGAGAACAAGTGCCGATGCTTAGAGGAACGTTGCATCTCGTTGAGGAGTGATAGAGATGGCCTCCCTCAAAGCATCATGCTGTCATTTGGCATGGACCACCTTGCTTCCGTCGCATCTTTTCTTGGGTCACGAGACTTGGCCAATCTGTCGTCAACCTGCAAACAATTTGGCCTCAAACGGCACGACACTGGAACTGGCCCTGTGTCCTTGTGGCAAAAGATTGCACACGGGCTCTACGAAAGCGCTTCAGAAAGGGAAAAGGAGTCACTGCCAGTTTATGGCGGAGAGAGATCTCCATTTTTCTTTTACAATGAGCTTCTGCACCTCCGGAAGCCTATTGTATTTGAGCAGCTGTTTGGAATGGGCATTGATCACGCAATCGACAACAAATCCCGCATTGTCAAATCAAATCGAACCGGCGCTGTGAAGTCACCTGGATCCGGGGGCAGATACTTCAGCGCCTGCACTGCCGTCTGTAACCACGTGATGAGGTCTGGCAAGCACTGCGTCAGATTTGAGTCCCAAGGACTTGGGGTTGGGCAGCACCCGCTATGGTTTGGAATCGTAAGGCCTTTGCCAGGTTTCCCAGGACGACTCAGGTACGACCAGAGCACATCATTATTTTCTCCGTTGTGCTCCCGCTTCAGTGGCGAATTCAATCAACTTCGGAACGAGGATTGGGGAGAGGTTCAGTGCTGTGTTTATTCGGCCACAACTGGGAAGTGCCTCTGGAGAGACTGGAATGATCGAGAAGAATCTAATGGTACTTGGAGGGAGGATGAAGAAGTATCGGGCGATGGAGTATATTCTGTGGATTGGCAAGGAATGCAGAGCTTCGAAGGAGGGAATGTCGGTTTGCTTCTTGACTATGATGCCGGTACTTTGACAGTGTTCAAAAACAGCGTCCGGCTTGGAGTGATGAAGGAGAACTTATCAGGCCCCTACAGCTTCTTTGTGAGCGTTCCCCTGCGTTTTGGATCAAGCGAGGGCATCAAAGTTGAAAGGGCTTGGCTTGATTGCTCAGATAGTGGCCAGGCCAGCTCGCATCCACGCAAACGAGAGGTGTCGGAGATTTGATTGCATACTAGTGCTACAATATCGGTATGCTCCATCTTTTGTTCATTCATTTGAGGTGCCTGAGAGCAGTGCCCTCTAGTGCAAGACTCTTCCCGTCTTCTGTAGCTAGCTTGTGGGAAGCAAGAAGAGGAGAAGGGGCGAGGGTGGTATCCTGGCGCGCCAAATTTTATCTGTGGAAAAAATAAAAATAAACGCACGTTCGTCACGCCCAGCCCCGGCAGAAGATCCCTACTCATCACACAGCATCGCAACCCTTGATGCCGAGAAGAGGCACCATGCACCCCACGATGACGTCCTTCCGGCCGCGGACCGGTCGCTCCCTCGCCCGCCTGCTATCGGCGGCGGCGGCCCTCGCGGCGGCGGCTCCGGTCCTCGCTTTCTCCCCCACATCATCACAAAAACCATCCGCACGCGCCGATGTTCCTCGGAGTTGCAGTTCGCCGTGCATGCATGATAGACAATCGGCAATACTCCCAACGCATCGAGCCGCCAATACCATGCACCGACGAACGCTCGGACCGCTGCAATCATCGCTAATGGCCGACATCGAAGCGCAGGCCGCCACGGCCGCCGACACCTGGTCGATAGAAGCCACCCCTTTTCTGGCACCGGACGTCGCGGCGCAGGTGGAGGAGAAGTTCCGAGAGCGGGGCGACGTCGTGGCCTTCCGCGTGGTGGGGGGGAGGAGGGTTCCATCGGAAACTCCGGAAGACTTATCGTCGGGGGAGGGGATCCGCAGCCGGTTTGTGTTGATGCACCCAGATCTTGGGTTGGATATCGCCACGGCGGAATCGGAGTATTGCACGGTGATACGAGCGGACAATGTGAACATTGCAGCGTCGAACACGTTTCCAAACGCGCTGGCATCGATTGGGGTGCATCTTGACAACGTGGGAGATATAGTCATCGAGGACAGCTCGACTGCGTATCTGGTCGTCGATCCGAACGTGGCCAAGCAATGTTTGCGGCTGCTGTCGAAAGAATTGGTGGGGGTGGGGATTTCTCTAACAGTGTGCGAGGATAGCGAATTCATGCCGCACGGGGAAATACAGGAGATGAAGCTGAGCCGGATTTTGGAGCGGCAGATAGAACGCAAGAAGCTCGAATCGGGGTACGTTCAGTTTGCGTGATAGGTCGGGTGGAATTGGCATATGCAACGGAAATGGATACACGGAAGAGATAACGAGTATGGCATAGCACCGCCAGCTTTGCATCTCCACTGTGTGATGTTGGCCGACTTGATGTGCACACTCGCCTATGTACTTCGCCCGTAGCAGAAAATGAGCACAAAGATGTGCACATCACGGGATTTTCGCCCCCTCGGAGATACTTTACCGCTCCATCTCACTCAACCGATTGCAAAAAAACGTGCGGAAGGAGGAATTGAACCTCTGGGCCGCTAAGCCCCCACGGGTTTGAAGC
>JALLAP010001401.1:0-12234 GCA_036939355.1 Thalassiosira profunda | reverse complement strand
TTTGCACCATTCCTTCAAGCGCGAAGGATAAAATGCAGAGTTCGACAGCAGTTTGAGGTTTGAGGAGGAGGGGGCGCAAGGGTGCAGAGAGGCCCGGCGGTGATGACTGCCCCGCGACGGCAGTAGTATCGGCAGCCCGTTGCCCCCTTGCAACCCCGCCTCGACAGGCGGGACAGACTGGCTCGGCTGCTAGAAGCCGGGGCGGTGCTGAGGACGCAAGCAGACGCGTCAATCGTCGGGAACGGGGGGCAATCGTGCTTTGTGCCTCGCCCAGGAACGACCGAGCAGCGCGGCGCAACGCATCGCAGTCGGCCCCGCGGCGAGGGTTTGCATCTGAGCGTTGTCCTCGCATCATCAGGCGGCGGCTGTCGGCATCGGAGCGTGGGGTTTTGCAAGTCAGGAGGAGAGAGGGCGGCACTGCCACTAACTCCACTGCCCCTCATTTAGATGATGGCTCTCCTGTGCAACCCGAACAACCGGCGGCGGAGGCGCCCGCCCGGCGGCGACGATATCGGACCTCGCGACCAGCCATTACGAGGCGCTACTGGCATGAAAACGCGGAGGTCGCGCCCTCTCCCGAGTGCGCTCACATCATGTGCCTCGCTGTGCCTGCTGTCCATCCTCCGCCGAGCGCACGCAAATTCCGTACCCCCGCGGCACCATCCAGCCCCTCAGACGGGGCGGGCCCTCCAATCGGGCCTCATTATCGGCCAGCTGGTCGACCTCGACGCGTGCTACGCCCACCTGCGGGCCGCGGACGCCAACGGCGACGGTCAGCTGTCGCCCCCGGAGTTCCTCGACTTCGTCCAGCTCTCCGCCGACGGCCAGCTGGACACGAACGAGTATGGCATTCCAATAACGGAGTTTTCCATGCTGCCCCAGGAGTTCATCGGCATTTACAACTTCTTCGCGTGCGGAAATGCCAACTACGGCTGTCCGTCGGTGGTAGGAATTGATATAGCAGGGCTGGGAGAGGGGATGGAGGGGGAGGAAATGACCGCCCAGCAGGAAGGCTTCGTGTTCCAGCTGTGCAAGTTTACGGACGGGGAGGTGGAGAATCTGCCGGAACCAGGCGCCACTGGCAGCCCCGTGGCAGGATCGGTGGTGTCGCCGACGGGAAGGCCAACGGCATCGCCCACAACACTTGCAACGCCCGAGGCGAAGCCATTGTTTCCAACTTACTCTCCGATGGCCTCGGGAGGCGATGCGACCTCGTCGCCTTCCATGCCGCCGACTCCCAGGCCAACAGCGGCAGCCACCACCGCAACGCCGCAGCCAGTCGACGGCGACGACGAACTGCACTCGGGACCAATGTCGACCACTTTCCAGTATGAGATATACAACACCGAGAACGCGAATGCGCAGAGCATGATGAGTGGCAGCGACCCAGAAAACGACATGATGGCCGTGATTTTGCAGTCGACCACCGATTTTGTAGAGGGCGTGGTAGACGTCACGTTCGGTACTGTGGAAGCTCAAACGGCAGGTCCATTCGTCGATCACGGCAAGGGCAACAAGCGAAATCCATATCAGACAACTCTTCATGCATTTGGGAATGGCCGACGGAGGTTGCGCATCGCAACACGCACGCTTCTGGTGATGCTGCCTCCCGATTCTGTCGCAGTTGACAATGTCGCAGACGTTGCATGCACAGACGCCTCACTGCCAACTAGCAACTGCCAAAGAGTCACGGCATCTGCGAGCCTCGCTCTCGTGAACGAGCCAAAAGACGATACCGAACTGCAGTTTCAGACTTCCCTAAACCGCGCGCTGGAGGACCCGGGCATCGCCTACCCACCGGACAGCGGCATCGTCTACGCTGGCCCCGCCTCCAGTTCGAATGTGGTGGATATTCCAAAAGCGACAGACCCCATTGGTTCGGAAGGCGAAGCTCCTCCTGAGGACAATGGCGGCGGCACCCCTGCTTGGGTGGTCCCTGTGAGCATCGGCGCCGCCGCTGTTGGATCGGTTCTACTGGCCGTGTTCGTAGGACAGCGTGTCCAGAAGAGGAAGCGCTCGGCGAAGGAGTTCGACGGGTTGGAGGGCGATCTGGCAGGCGGGGAGGGCAACGCATCCTACGACGCTGAGATTGGCGCGCCCGTCGAGGTCAGCCCCCTCGACACCCCTGGCGTAGAGAGCGGAGGGAAAGTCTCGCCGCCTGGATCGGACAATCCCTTCCTCGATGACTCCTCCTCTGCTTCGTCGTCGTCATCTTCGTCGTCCGGATCAAGTAGCAGCAGCCTTCCCAGTGGTTCCTATTCACAGTCTGTGTCGTCCTCCAGCGATGACAGTGCCGGTGTTGGGGGCGTGCCCTCGAGCGAGGAGGAAAAATACTGGAAGGAGCGGGACGAGTATTGGAAGAACAAGGAGGCGGAGGCGGTGGTCAAGCTTCGCGAAGATGACCCGAAAAGCTTCTGGAAGGCCAAGGAGGCGGAGATGAAGCAGAAAAAGGATGGAACGGGGGCCCCTCCACCGGACGAGGAAGTTTGGGAGCGGGCCATGGCGAAGCACTCGAAGAATTCGCCGTCGTCAGATGGAGAGCCGCAGGATTTCAATCGACTGCATGACATTGAAGAAGCGAGCAAAGAGAGTTTGGCGCAAAGCGGGTGGTCGCTGGCGAGCCACGCCAGCGACAACTCCGACAAGAGTGTGTATCGAGCTGGTGTGGAGGCCCTCGTCAAGGAAGGTAAGTCATTGAGGAACATGCATACTTGAGTTGATATTCGAGCTTCTTTGGCCATCTCAACACCTTGCCTCTGATCAGCCTGCCCTGAGAGACTGGGGGAGCTAGACGAAATGATGGATGAGTACCGAGGACGCGAGGAAGTGTTGATTGGCCAGTTATCCACGCTGCTCGCGGCCAAGAATCGCAGTGAGGTCTCTTCGTCCGGAGCATCGTCTTCTGACTACGACAGCGACCAAAATGATCGGCTCGATGCCTCGAACCGTTCGTACGAGACTGGCGGCTCCGATACGTCAGGATACATGAGTTCATCTGCGAGCGAGTTCACAAGCAGCACTGGTGCTGGCGCATCGAGCTCCGTCGCCGCATCCTTGGGCGTAGATTCCAGGCGCGGTTCGCAGGGCTTGTCGCTGANCTGGCGCATCGAGCTCCGTCGCCGCATCCTTGGGCGTAGATTCCAGGCGCGGTTCGCAGGGCTTGTCGCTGAAAAACAGCAGTAGCAATTCAGGCGATGAGGGGGATGATCGAGCAGCTCCAGCGCCAGCGACAATGGAGGTGACAGCCACGTCTCCCTCTGATGATCTCAGAAGTTCGTCCAGCACAGGCTCCAGCGGGTGGAGTTCAGATGATGGTTTCAGTTCCGTCGAGACTTCGTCTCTCGCATCAAGCGAAGTGCCTAATCAGATCGCTAGCGCTCCGCTCAATAAGGCGCTCGCGGACATTGGCGAGCCATCGGCGGTGAGCCAACGCGTTACAGGCTACTCAGGCTCTGAGAAGCCGACGTTCATTCCTGTCGATGGTCCTGATGACGACGCAGACACTCCTGACAAATCTACAGAGGCGAGCCGAGTAGCAACAAGAAAAGATCTGGACGATGCAATCAATGCCGGCGATTGGCAAGCCGTTGGTGCCACTGCAGCACTCATAGCCAATCTCAGCCCTTCCAACTCCCAGGACAAATCGGACGAAGATTTCAACGAGTCCAACGTCTCCATCACATCGCATGAAAAGAATCAGGTTACTGAGTTGGAGCAACTTGTCGAGGCGGGTGATTGGAACGCAGTTATGCAGGCCGCATCGAGATATGAGGGCGTCTCAGATTCGGAGCAAAATCTGATGGATTCGAGGCAAGACGTGAACGACGAGCTACCAGAGAAAGCCGAGGGTAAACCCTCCCGCGAATCCTTGAGAGCGAAAATCGAAGAGCTCGTGAGGACTGTGGTGCCAGAAGAACTTGGTGAGTCGATCTTATGATGTTTCGTTGAATGATCCATTGTCGATGCTAACTTTCCGTCCTGCTGAAGACAACCTTGACGAAATGCTGCTACAGTTTCGAGACCGCGAGGAGGAATTAATCACGACGCTGAAAACGATGAAGAGGCCCGCGTCTGGGAAAGGTGATGGCAAAGGCTCCTCATCTTCATCTGCAAGTGGGGCACCACTTCTCCCAGGCTCGAGCCACCATCGCTCAGACGATGACAGAAGCTTCAGAGGCTCCGTCGATGACAATACTGTCTACACAAACACCAATGCCTCAATTGAAAGCACCGGCTAGCTTGGTGCGAGGGGTGTGTGTTGTAGAGAATTACTTGTCGCTAGCAGGTGGTGCGAGGGGAAGGATGGCCCAATGTTTTTGTTTGTATGTGTAAAGCGAATGTTTACCGGCATTCATTTTGTTCATGCCCCTACGGGGTACAGATTTGTTGTTCCTCATTCTTAAAGGTCAATCATGCCATGACCTGGTTTTATACTCCAACCAATGCTCCGGCTCGCACTGCAAAGGCGACACTCTTCTCCTCAAGCCAACAAGCGCCTACTACGCCGCGCTGTTGCATCGAACAGCGCCTTAAAAGAGTCTGGAGCTACACCTAAGTCAACAGAGCAATGATGCTGGCCACCCCGAACGATGACAAATCATCGGGTCGACGCCACGCGCCAGCCATCGCTCTGGCAGGCGGAGGCTTGGTCCTAGGCGCTGCTGCGATAGGAATCCTCGTCAGTGGCGGCGCAGGCGAACAGGGCGATGACGGGAAGGATCAAGGGGCGGTTGCGACGCTGCCTAGAGGGGGCGAGCTCCTCCTCCAACTTCCACCCACCGTATCTCCAGTACAAAGTCCTTCTTCCTTTCCATCGGAAAGCTCTTCTCCTTCTCTGATACCATCAGGTCAGTTCATCTTGTGCACACGATGTGTTCCGCTTGTACGCAGATATCCTAACGCATTGCAATCACCTTCAGCCCCTCCCTCTCTGTCTCCGACCCCAATTCCTTCTCCCTCACCATCGGGCCAGCCCTCCACCCGGCCATCGTTATCGCTGGCACCGACTTATTACCCTACCACCAAAGAGCCCTCCAATAGCCCAACTGCCAAACCGACGGACCTGTTGCAGAGCCTGTCCTCCACGGGAAGGTTTCGTCTCCGCCTCCACTGGCAGCCTGGGTTCCAGTGGCAAGAGGAATTGGAGGAGAAATGGTTTTGCATGGCGTGCGCCTCGTGCGACGACTCGATCTTCGACAAGCATTGCGACATAAAAGACTATTGCCGAGAGGACATGTCTCTGGCCCTCATCAACTGCGACCCGAGCAAGAAGACTCGTCGCAAGGGAAAGAAGTATGTTCCCGAGTTCACCATTGATGGTGGAGAGAGCAGCATCTTTAGTGCATCCAACAGGCCCGATGGCAACTTGATCCGCGTTGTTGGAACGACTCTTTGCCTGGAGCGTCAGAGCGGACGGAACATTTCGCTGCAACCCTGCAATGCCTCGTCTCAGGGCCAAAAGTTTCTTGGATTTCACACCGGCGGGCAAGCGATGGAGCTCCTTCCGTCTCCAGGCACGTTCATCCGGAAGAGGAGTGGCTTCATTTTCCAGCGCTGCCTGACCCAGCATCACCACCCTCGTCAGGGCGAACGCATCTATTCCGAGCAGTGCGACAAGGCCCGGCGGAGCGACACGAACCTTTGGAGCACTTACTGAGTGCCCCCTGGCGGATGCGTGCCTTTTTATCTCCCGAGTCAATTGGCGGTGACCTTTTCTATGGCTCATTTTCATCTGTGTGTGCACGCCGCCGCTTTTTGCTTGGAGAGGTAGCGTTTGCGTTGAAAGGGGCCCCTATCATTGTGGGCTGCAACCCTCGTCTTTTGCGCTCTCTTATCGAATGCGAATGTGAGTTGCAACTCTATCACTTTTGTGGGTTGCACACTATCATCAGGTCGCACCAACTATCGAGTGTCACCGTCGCGTAGAATTGCAAAAGTAAGGTTGTTGCATTGAAGCAATAACTCCTTTGGCGTGCCATTGCGTTTATTTCCCAGCACATCGATCATCATAATCGTTCGGCCAAAAGTTCGTTGAGTAGGGCGCATCAAAACTGCTCCCGTCGGGGGGATGGAACCAGTAATTCATAGCTAGATGCCCACTCGAGGAGCCACTGCCGTCTGCGTTTGCTGCTGCGAAGGAAGTGACCTCGTGAAACCACGAGGCGGGCAGATACAGCATGCTCCCGGCCTCGATCTCGCAAAATGCGGCATTTGCCTCGAGCATCTTCGGAAAGGCCTCTTTCTGCTTCTCCTCGTCGTCCAAGAGATCGACCTCAACTCGGCTGAAGTTGTCGGGATTCTTGACCGTCTTGTCGACGGTCCGCAGTCCTCCTCCAAAGAGCTCGTCGCACGCGCTCGCGTCGTCCTCCTCCTCGTCGCCGCCCATCTCGGCGTCCAAAATGGCATCCATGGCGCTTTCCAGCTCCTCTTCTGCGCGCTCGAGCTGCTCCTGCGCCCCCCGTTTCCCTTCCTCCACCGCCCGCTCGGCGTCCGCCAGCATCTTCTCGGCTTCATCCTTCCGCCGCGATGCGTGGGCCGCGGCGTCCGAGAGCAAATCGGCCCCGTAGGCGGTGGTTTCCTCTCCCACGTAATTGATCCTCCCGTTGGGATGCACCTTCAGCAGTTCTCCCCGCGTGTACATCTTTTCCGTATCAATCGGGCTGTACAGCCGAAATCGCTTCCGTCCCTTGAGCACAATGTATAGGTTATCGTGATAGTCGTGATGGAGGCCGCTGGACGCGCCGTCCTTGTTGTTGCCCATCCACATGTTGATGTTCTGGGGCACTAAGTGTCCCATCAGCGACGGCCTCAGCGGGAAATCGCCCTTAAGTGCCACCATCAAAGGTGACATTAGCTCGGGTCGCCCGTCAGCATCGGCTTGCACATCTTGCGTCGTCAAATAGTGCCTATCGTCTCCATCTTTGATTAGTCGCAAGAACTCGCGGCACGTCATCTTCACTTCGTTGCCCCTGCCGAACGAGTCGTTGGCGCTCGATCGTCTCTCTACCATGATGGATTGCTCTCCAACCTTTCCATCCAGGTAGTCGAACTCCTTCCATTTTGCAATGCTCGACACATCGGGGAGATTTCCTCGAATGACGACGGGCCGCCGCCGCTTGATGTAGCCCTCGTAAAACGCCTCGGGCGTCAGGTCGGCGGCGTCGACGGTGGGCAGGTGATAGCCATCCGTGGGCACCGTCCAACCGGCGTACAAACAATGATTTACTGATTGTGATGGCTGCCCGGCGCCATCACGTTTGGATCGCTTCCCTGCCTCCTCGCCTATCCCATCGTCCGCGTCGATGGATCGCTTGGACATCGTCTCCGTTGCTGGGCCAGCTTGACGGGGTGGCCCAATCGTTGGATGCGGATGCCAGCCCTGCCTCGCTGGGCAAGCAGGGTTGAGCTTTGTCCCGAATAAATCTTTCAAGATACTATATGCTATGTACCAACATAAGGTGCTTTTCATGTCTGTTGGGACAGTGCATCACCTTCAGATTCGGAGCGTCGACGACCACCCCGCCCAGCCAGCCCCTCCCTCGAGCGCAACCACTCATAATATCGTCGCCGCCAGTGGACGGAGGAGAGCTTTAGCCATGATGCACACAGCGGTGCGCGGCTGCCTCAGGCGCCGCCGCGGCATCCCATCATTTGCAACGAAGGCGAGGATTCTCAGATGTGCAATCAGCACGCTCGACGACGCCTCCGTCACGATCGGCGACCTCGCCGTCGACCATCCCCCGCGGGGCGACGCGCCCCACTTGATCCCCGGCCTTCCCTCGGGGCTGCGCCGCTTTCACGAAGTTAATAACGGCCTCCCGCCGTGCCACCTCTCTCATCTGCGGTGGATGCTGCAGAAGGACCTCATCCTCGGGCAGGACTTCCTCCTCCTGGGCACGCCGGAGCTGGCGCGGGAACGGCGGCACCTGTTGCTGCTCTACGCGTCTTTATTGGGGAGGGAGGTCGAGTGGGTGTCCGTCTCGCGCGATACGTCCGAGGCGGACCTCAAGCAGCGCAAGGAGGTGTCCAATCACGGCACCAAGTACGTCAATCAGGCGCCAGTGCGGGCGGCTCTGAATGGGCGTCTGTTGGTTCTCGACGGGCTGGAGAAGGCAGAGAGAAACGTGCTGCCAACGTTGAACAATCTGCTGGAGAATCGAGAGCTGCCCCTCGACGATGGCAGCATGCTGGTCTCGCCGGAAGTTTACGAAGCGCACAACATGGGCATCTCGGTCCATCCCAACTTCCGCGTCGCCGTGTTGGCGAGTTTGTCGCCTGGGGAGAGTGCCTCGTTGGACCCCCCGCTGCGATCCAGATTTCAAGCACGTTTGGCTTCGTCCGTGGACGTCGGGGATATGTTGGTGGCAGCGTCTGCTCGATCGAATGGGGTACTGAGTACGAAATCGATGAAAGAGTTGGTACAGTTGGCAGGAGATGCGCCGTTGGAAGCGGTTCATGATTCTGTGCAATACCTCGAGAAGCATCAACAAAGCATCACGCCCGGTGCTGCACTGAATGCAAATGGTATCAGCGTATCAGGCAAATGCATGATTGATGTGGGGGACATTTTTGCACCGCTCGCATTGGATGGAAACGCAACAAAGCAAAGCAACACACCATGCTTTGTCGCCACCAATACAAGCAACAGCATCCAGGATCTCGTAGTCGCCGGCTTTGAAAGTGGCAGACGAGCCGTTGCAATCGTTGGTCCAAAAGGGATGTACAAAAGTGCAGTTGCAAGGAATCTTGCTCACGTCTCCGGTGTCAAGTCGGAGCTGTTCAGCGTGCACCCAGATTTGAGCGCTCGGGATTTGCTCCAGACACGTGGCACTTGTGAAGATTCTGGCGACACGGTGTGGAAAGATACGCCGTTGACACGAGCCGCGCGAAATGGGGAATGGATGATTCTGGATGGCATCGACAAGCTGCGAGCGGACACTCTGACCACACTCGCACTGCTTTTCGAGCAAGGATTGGTGGTATTGCCCGATGGCTCTCGATTTCAAGCCAGCGACGATTTTCGATGCATTGCAATCGCTCATCCACCAACGGAAAAGTCGTGGATAACCCCCGAGATCAAGCCTATGTTTCACTGGATTGATGCAAAGCCGCTGCCAAGCGACGAGTTGCGGGGTGTTTTGAAGGAGAGGTTCCCGGGGCTGCCCAAAAATGTGCTGAAGAAAGTAATGACTTTGCAGCGGAGGTTGGACGAGATCAATGTCGATAGTATGGCAGAGAAGGAGTCCCTGATGCTCACAATGCGCAAGATCAAGCACATCTGCCGCCGGGCCGAAAAACGACCGAGTGAACTTGGAGATCTCGTTTGCAACACACTCCTGACGGACTTCTTGCCAGATTGGGAGCGAGGAATAGTCAAGAAGTGCATCACTGATTCTGGCATTGCGATGAGTAGCGGAAGGCCGAATGCATACCAAGACGACGCATCAGCAATGGAAAGTATTCTTCAATCATGCAAGAGGACGCCAACAAATCCTTTGCTTGTGCCAAACCCACGCTTTGAAGCCAATCCTGGGCAGGCGCGCGTCATGCGAGACATCCTCGAGGCTCACTCTGTGGGAGAGCGTGCACTCTTGATCGTTGGCTATCAGGGCGTGGGGAAGAACAAGATTGTAGACCACCTGCTGTCCCCATCTCGGATGAACTGCGAGCGAGAATACCTCCAGCTGCACAGAGATACAACAATCCAGTCATTGATGCTGTGAGTTTCACTCATCGCGTATTCTGCCTCTACTGCCACAATACTCACCTTGGCTTGACGCGTGTTTCTGTCAGAGTGCCCACCGTTGAAGACGGCCGAGTTGTGTACAACGATTCGCCACTGGTCCGCGCGGCTATTCAAGGCAGAATATTGGTGCTGGACGAGGCAGATAAGGCACCGGTCGAAGTAGTTGCGCTATTGAAGGGATTGATTGAAGATGGGCAACTGTCGTTGCCAGATGGCCGCATGCTATCTTACGAAGAGAGTGACGACCCTGACGTTATCACGATACATCCAGACTTCGCTGTCTGGGCGTTGGCGAATCCTGCTGGTTATCCGTTTCACGGAAACGACCTGGCGAGGGAAATGAGTGACGTCTTTTCGTGCCATGTTGTGCCTCCGCTCGATATGGAATCTCACAAGAAGATTCTGCTGAGCTACGGGGATAATGTGAAGTCAAAGCTTATCGACAAAATTGTACGCATATGGGAAGACCTCCGACGAGCGCAACAGAGCGGATCAATGACCTATCCCTTCAGCGTTCGAGAGAGTGTGAATGTCGTGAAGCATTTGAACGCTTTCCCTGGGGATGGAATCGAGGAAGCGATAGACAACGTGGTTGCCTTCGACCGGCTCGACAACGCTCTCTCGAAGCACCTCGGCGATATCTTTGGAGGTCATGGCATTCAAGTCATGAAGGAAGATCACTCGGTGCGAGAGAGGTCGAGACGTGTTGAGGGCGGTGTCTCGACGCCGAGGACGAGAGCGTCCGCCCCAAAGCACGGCAAAGTTGATCCAGACAATACGCCGCACGTAGGAGGAAATACGTGGGCTGGCGGAACAGGTGGCTCGGACACTGCAGGTCTAGGAGGACGAGGCGGTCCGTACCGTTTGGATTCAGGCCATCCCGGTGAGTTGTTCAGAGATGCGAAGATGTGCTTATCACAAGACAAACCTCTGACTCCCATTCAATGCCTACAGTTCACCAAATCTCGGACGAAATGAAAGCCGAGGTATCGGAAGAAGCGCAGAGGAGGGCGAGGGAAATGGCAGAAGAGGCCTTGAAGAGGAAGTTAAAGGAGCTCGACATGGGAGAGCTTGACTGGAATCGCTACAATAATCTGCGGTCCCAAGTCGACGAGCCCATCGCCCAGCTCAAAAGCCACTTGAAAGATCTGAAGCGGCGCAGCGAGGAGCGCATCTGGCTGAAGAACCAAACGACCGGAGAGCTGGACGACAACAAAATAGTCGACGCGCTGGCCGGCGAGAGGGATGTGTTCCGGAGGCGGGCTAATCCAGAGGATGAGAGCATCAACTCTCTTCAGTCCGATCCTGTGACGATCAAGCTGGTAGTGGATATATCTGCATCGATGTACCGTTTCAATAGCTACGATCAGAGACTGGAACGATTGTTGGAGGCGACTTTGATGGTGATGGAAAGCTTGCGCGACGACAAGAGGTTCCGGCTTTACGTCACAGGGCATAATGGAAGTTCGGCCGAGATTCCGTTGGTGGACCCAGACACTGAGCTGGACGAAGCGACGCAGCTCAAGGTGCTGGAATGCTGCGTTGCAAACACTCAGTATACGTATGCCGGCGACAACACGGTCGAAGCCATCTCCCTGGCCGTCGATGAAGCGAAGGAGGGAGAGTTGATCATCGTCATTTCCGACGCGAATCTCGATCGCTATCGCATTACCGTCAATGATCTTGCCCCGCTGCAGTCCAACAACGTGCACGCCCACCTGATTTTCATCGGTTCCCTGGGCGACGAGGCGGCCGAGCTCGCCGGCAGGATTCCCAACAAACGGGCGCAGGTGTGCTTCCAGTCCGCGGACCTGCCGTTGATCATCAAGATGCACGTGACGAATGCGTTGAGAAAGTAGTGATCTGCAGTTTGATGAACGAACGAGTGTAATGCAGGTTCAGAGCAACAATCGCCGCTGCTTGTACATGCGCATGGACTATTGCAGACAACTCGACCCTTCTTCTCTTCTTTTGAACAATCCAACGCAGCCAACAGCGGACATGTACCTACCCCCTGCGAAGGTGTATATGACACGCCGGCTTTCATGTCTGAGCGCCTCCGTTCGTGTGAAAAACGCCTTCAATTTTTGGCGGACCCGCCCCCCTCCGTTCACCATGAGCTGCGGCGTCCCCCCTGGTGTAGCAAAGGGCCCACTTGCCGACAGGACCTCGCGTGCATCACTAGTTAGCCACGGCGGGGCACTCGGACAGCCGCGATCGATCAGGATGGATCGACAAGCGTCGATACACAAGTTAGGTGCTCGGTTCACCTGAGAGGATACCGGAGCGAATTGCAAGTCGGCGCCATCACTCTACGATCGGGTCGATAACGCACATCATGAGCGGCAGGAGTTGCAATCCATCCGCCATGCCCAAGAGGAGGCGCAGAATACGACGCGGCGGCGTTCTCCTCGCCGCCGCCCTCGCCCTCCTCCAAACATCCCCAACCGAGGCCGCCATCGAGGTGGGCGGCGTCACCTCCACCGACG
>JALLAP010001397.1:0-11309 GCA_036939355.1 Thalassiosira profunda | reverse complement strand
ACGTACTACCCGACGTATTCGCCAACTACCTATTATGATGGACACAGGGGGCGGCGGAATTTGCAGTGGCACCCCGCACCGGACGCGAAGTCCGGCAAGGGTGCAAAGAAGGGGGCGGAGGTCGAACGATGGGAGCGGCCTCCTCCGCCGCCTCCTCCGCCAAATGGCATGCATCCTCTGCCGCCCGGCGTGCCTCCACCGCCGCCCCATGCGTTGGGATGGGCGGGCTCCAAGAGCGCCAAGATGGCCAAGGCCAAGTCTACAAAGACGCCCAAGTCTGTGAAGAGCAGTTCGTCGTGGGAGAGCCCATCTTGGGAGGAACCCTCGTGGTCGTCGAGTTCCTCTGATGATGTTGAGATCATTTACGATCCCAACCATCCGAGCTGCCGGCCCACGCCGGCCCCGGCTGCGGGATGGGCCACCGCGGCCCCGGTGGCCAAGGTGCCCACTCCGGACGATGACGACTGGTGGGGCGGCGGAGCGCCGGCGCCGTATCCAACATATTCACCAACTCCAGACGACGACGATTGGTGGGGCAGCGGCGGGAAACATTACCCGACATATTCCCCTACACCGAACGGCACAATTCCTTGGCCGACCTACGCGCCCACTCCAGGCGACGACGATTGGTGGGGCGGCGGCGGAAAGCATTTCCCGACTTATGCGCCCACTCCTGGTGGCACGATGCCCTGGCCCACCTACGCGCCGACGGCGAACGGCACGATGCCCTGGCCGACGTACAGCCCGACGCCCGGAACGGCCAACGATACGCAGTCTCCCTCGGGGTCTCCCTCGGCGTCGCCGCAGAGCGACACGTACGAGCCGACGATTTCTGGAACCCACGAGGCGCCGCTGGATTTGTGCGTGTGGGGCAATCCATTGTCTCTCTCGCAGCCGGAGGGGACGACCATCGACGCCCCAATCGACGCGGGGGTTAAGGCCATTGCGGCCTCGGCGGGATCGAGGTATTCGATTGCGATCCATCCGGACGGCGCTGCCTTCACAACAGGGTACGTCGAAAAGAGGAGCGAGTATCAGGGCCACCTCGGGCTGCGCCCCCAGGACGTAAAGGAGGGGCAGAATCCCTGGCGAGAGATCACGCGAGTGTTCGACGCCGCGCAGGGCGGGGTGACGTTCCCGCCGCGGTTCAAGGAGGCCTTTGCGGGCGTGGCAAATACTGAGGGAGAAGAAAACATCCATACGATCCTGCTGGACGGGCGGGGGCGCGCGTGGGCCACGGGAAGCAACAGCGCGGGCCAGTTGTGTTTGGGCGACACGGTCGACCGCATGATTCCCGAAAGGATACCCCTTGAGAATATTGTCGACGTGGCCATCGGCGGCGTCCACACCTTGCTTCTGGACGAGGAAGGGAAGGTCTGGGCCTGCGGAAGGAACGACCGGGGCCAATTGGGGCTCGGCGAGGGGTCGCCCTGGACCGCCTCCCCGGTCGAGGTGTACACGCTCCCCGTCCCGGCCGTATCGATCTCGGCCGGGAAGGACCACTCCCTCATCGAGGCCGACGACGGATTGTACGTCATGGGCTCGAACGAGTTCGGCCAGCTGTGCGTGGACACGGATGGCGAGAATGTTTACGAGGCGCAAGCGTTCGACCTGAAGGGAAAGACCGCCACGGCCTTCGAGGCGACGCGCCTCTCGAGCTACATCCTCTTCGAGGATGGCAGCGTTGGGGCGTGCGGGCGCAATTACTTCGGGCAGTTGGGCGACGGGTCCAATACGGACCGAATACGAACGGCCGTGTCCATGCCCAAGTCTCACAGGGTGGTGGAGCTCCTGGGCGTGGGGCCGAGCGCGTATTCTGTTTTCTTTGGGACCAGGGACGACAAGGAGCCATTCCTTAGCCACGCCCACGATGCTGCCGAAACTGTCTGGGCAACGGGGCTGAACGACCATGGGCAGTTGGGCATTGGAGGAGAGGAGAATGTCAACCTCCCTACCCTTGTGAAGCTTCCAGAGGCCAGCATTCACTTCATTTCTGCCGGCGAAGACCAGTCGATGGCGCTGAAGGATGGCGCCATCGATACCATCGCCACCGACGATCCCACCTCGTATCCCACGTATATGCCCACCAAAAAGGACGTGGTGACGACACCAGTGCCTAGCAATGCCCCAACAATTGCGTTGACGCCCGCACCGACGCGACAAGGCCTTGCTCTTTGGTTCTGGGGCGCCACCGACTCGATCGGGCAGAGTGGACCGGATCAAACGATCCCACTTGCCTCTGGCGACGGCGTGATCGACGTCGCAGCTGGATGCAGGTACAGTGTTATCGTATTGCCTGATGGCAGCGCTCTGGTTGCAGGGTACGTCGACTCCCGACAGAGATATGAGGGTCATTTGGGCGTCGACTTTGACAGCGTGGATCAAGGCCTGAATGAGTTTCAACCCATTTCGCAAGTATACGATGGGTCGAACGTTGTCACAGCTCCAATGTGGGACAAGGCTTTTGCGGGCGTGGAGAACAACGATGGTTCCGGCATCCTGCACACAGTTCTGTTGGATGCCCAGGGACGAGTGTGGGCGACAGGAAGCAATGGCCAAGGCCAATTGTGCCTTGGAAAAGAAGGAGGCAAGGTCATGATTCCCGAGATAATACCAGTCGATGGCAGAATAGTCGATGTGGCCATTGGAGCCGAGCACACGCTGTTGCTCACTGAGAGTGGCGATGTCTATGGATGTGGAAGTAACAGCAGGGGCCAGCTTGGGCTTGGCGAAGGAGTGGTCAATGTGGCAAGCCCTACTCGTGTGGACAGTCTCAGCTCAGTGACAAGTGTATCGGCTGGTCACAGCCACTCGTTGTTCATTGCAGAGGATGGAATTCATTTCACGGGCTCCAACGAGTATGGCCAGCTGTGCGACGACACCAACGGAGAGAATCTGTTTGTGCCCACTTCGATCCCTGGCATCGCCGTCGAGAACGTTGTCAGCTTCGAAGCCATCAAGACCTCATCGTACATTCTCTACGTCGATGGGTCAGTCTCGTCGTGCGGCAGGAACAACTACGGCCAACTTGGCGATGGAACTAACGTCGACCAGCCACTGGCCGAGGTGGAGATGACTGGTGACACCTACGCCGTGCGCCTCCTTGGCGTGGGTCCGAGCTCCGAATCCGTCTTCTTTGTAACTGAGAACGATCACGTTTACGCAACAGGGCTCAACGAGAATGGACAGCTAGGCATTGGGGACGACAAGGAGAACAAGAATCTTCCTACACGCGTTCTGTTCGATGAACTGGTGATGCTGGGAGACGTGTCTGCATCGTGCGATCACACCCTGGCTATTGGAACGGTCACCGGAACATTGGCACCAAGCGAGTCTGTGACGACTGAGTCTCCTACAGAGTCGCCGACCAAAGCAACAGAACCCTCTGAAGGGAACAACTTCTTCCTGTGGGGTTGCCCCGAAGCTGTGGGGCAGGTCAACAACGATGTTCTCAATCCTTTGTTTGTGGACGAGGACGCAGTGCATGCCTCGGCTGGCACAGAATATTCTCTCATCGTGCTGAGCGATGGAACCGCCATGGCGTCGGGGGTTGTCGCATCACTGGATCTTTATTCAGGACATCTGGGTGTCTCGTCATTGTTTGAAGGTGCCAACGAATTCCAGCCAATCCTGAACGTGGTTGACGGAGACACAACTACTGCCGCCCCAAAGTTCGACAAGGTCCTTGGTGGCGTAGAGTACGAGGCCGACTCAGGAATCATTCACAGCGTCCTTCTCGATCGTCAGGGAAGAGCGTACTCCACGGGAAGCAACACTAAGGGTCAGCTTTGTCTTTCGGACAACGCGGACAGGACAGTCCCTGAACGGATTCCCATCCAAGGCCGCGTTGTTGACGTGGCCATTGGAGCCGAGCACACGCTGTTGCTATTGGAGGATGGAAATGTGTACGGATGCGGAAGTAACAGCAGGGGCCAGCTTGGACTTGGCGGAGTGGTGGAAGTGGCAAGTCCGGCACTCGTGGATGGCATAGGAAGGGTGTCCAGCGTGACTGCAGGCCACAGCCATTCGATCTTCTTCTCAGAAGTCGGCCTGTTCTTCACGGGCTCCAACGAATACCGCCAGCTCTGCGCCGATACCCAGGGAGAGGTTCTCTTTTCACCGCAAGAACTCACAATTGATCAAGGAGTGGCAGTAGCTGTCGACGCCATCAAGGAATCATCATACATTCTCTATGAGGACGGGTCAGTGTCTGGTTGCGGAAGAAACGACCACGGCCAGCTTGGCGACGGTACAAACCAAGATCAGTTCATCGTGTCTGTGGAGTTGGATGACCACGTCGTGCGACTTTTGGGCGCAGGGCCCAGCGCACAGTCCATCTTTTTCGTTGCAAACGACGAACGCGTTTGGGCGACAGGGCTGAACGATCGTGGCCAGCTTGGCGTGGGAGACACCAACGACAGGAACATTCCGGCCCAAGTGAGATTTGGGTCGCAAGTTCTTCTGGACTCCATCACTGCCGGGCATTGCCACACCCTTGCGCTTGGCGTCAAGACTGGCACGACCCCGGAGCCAAGTCAAAGTCCAACCTTCCTTGTCGTTGTTGACCCACCCACTGCTAGTCCCACCTATCTTGTGGTGGTCGATCCTCCGACGGCCTCCCCTACATTCTTAGTGGAGGTTGGTGCTCCGACGGCCTCGCCTACATTCCTGACGTCAGTTGTCGATTCCAACATGTATTACTGGGGGGCGGCTGATTCTGTGGGCGAACCATCAGGCGATGTCACAAGCCCGCAAGCGTCAGGATTGGCAGTTGTAGGCGTGGCAGCTGGCTCCAAATACTCCCTCGTTGTCTTTGCTGACGGCACGGCGCAGTCAGCAGGTTACGTCGAATCAATCGACGATTACAACGGTCATTTGGGCCTGCGCGGAGGTGATGTTTCTGCTGGGGAGAATCCATTCCAAACCATCACAAGCGTCTATGACGCAGAGAGCAATGTCATCGTTGACGCGCCCTTCTTCGTGCGAGCGTATGCAGGAGCGGAGCAGATCTCGTCTCTAGGATCAATGCACTCGGTTCTCATAGACAGCGATGGCGGAGCTTGGGTGACGGGAAGCAACAACAGGGGCCAGCTTTGTCTCGGAGACTTTGATGACAGGCTCATTCCACAGAAAGTTCCAGGGAACAGGAGGGTCGTCAGCGCCGCCATTGGAAGCGAACACACGTTGCTTCTCTTGGAAGACGGCTCGGTCTATGGGTGCGGATCGAACGAGGCGGGGCAGCTTGGCCTGGGCGAGGCCGTGGTCGAAACAGACGTTCCTACCCTTGTGGAAGGACTCGGAACAGTGGAGAGCATGTCGGCGGGCCTTGGATTCTCACTCTTCAAGGCAGACGATGGACTTTACATCACGGGAAACAACTTCTACGGACAGCTCTGTGTCGATGAGACGGTGGGAATCGACATCTTCACTCCCTACCGGATCACCGACGTCCCCGTTGACACCGTCTCTTCCTTCGAGGCCATCAAATCCTCTTCCTACATCCTCTTCAACGATGGATCGGTCGGCGCGTGCGGCAGAAACAATTTCGGTCAGCTCGGTGACGGAACGACTACCGACAGGGTCCGCACGTCGGTTGATCCGATACCGGGCGAGCTGCCGCTGCGAATCCTCGGCGTTGGGCCCAGCTCTGAATCCGTCTTCTTTGTGAATGAGATTGGGACGACGTACGCCACGGGCCTGAACGACAGGGGACAACTTGGCGTTGGAGACGCTATGAATAGGAGCACCCTGACAGAGGTGGAGTTTGGCGGGCTCGCAGCAGAAAAGATCTCTGCCTCGGGCGATCACACCCTTGCCATCAGTGGCTGAACAATCAATGTAGAGCAACATAATTCATAGAAGATCTATTGTTAGGATGCAAGCCAGGGTTTGTTAGACAAGACATTAACTTTAGGGAAAGGCGCGCTGTGGCGATCGTAGCGTTCTATCTCGACCATCCTGCTCCCACGCTAGTAGTCGGTCTGGTTCTTATGTGCAGTGGTAGAGTCCTGTCCGTGGGTCGAGAGTCGTTTCATTCTAAGCAAAGAAGTCTCTCGACGCGTCAGATCCATCTGACGACACTTTTCGTTCAAAGAGACTC
The DNA here is from genome assembly GCA_036939355.1 of Thalassiosira profunda. NCBI lineage: Eukaryota > Bacillariophyta > Thalassiosirophyceae > Thalassiosirales > Thalassiosiraceae > Thalassiosira > Thalassiosira profunda. The sequence continues at coordinate 5,209 of JALLAP010001397.1, read as the reverse complement.
TTATCTCCACTCAGTGCAACGAGGATGTCGCCAACGTCCGAGGCGTCGTCCACATAGAATGATGCATTGGTGGGCTTCTTCCCGACGGCCACGTTGAACGCGTACGAGTTCTCGCCCGTCGATCCCGCAGAAAAGTTGGTGACGCTGGTGAACATCTTCTCATCCGAGATATCGTCTCCCATGCACAGCACAAAGTCGACGTTTCCTCTGCTCCGTGCCCTAGAATCCTCTAAGATCTTCTTGACAATGTGCCCCTTGTGGCCCTTCCTTGGGACTACCTCGACAATGCCCTTGAGCGCCACGAAGCGCACGTCAAAGTCTTGCAGCGCTTCGCCGAGCTCGGCGACAAGGTACGACGCCTGGAGGGAGCCCCACTCGGGGTCGCACGAGTAGTACGACCACCCAATGCTCGAGTGGCTGAGCTTGACGAAGGACCCGTTCGTGCGGGCCGTAAACTTCGATATGATGGGCATGGCCACCTGATGGGGCGAAATGAGCGAGCAGCGTTAGCGACGCCCTAGAGTCAACTCGAGCAATAGCGCATCAAAACTTACCTTCTTCACGGCGTCCCAATCCACCCCGAAATCCAGGTAGTGCCATTTCCGCTCCGCCCGGCCCGGATCCGCAAAGCAAGTGCCGTTGCTCGCGGCGAGGCCCAGCCCCGGCAAGTTGCCAATGGCGACTTCCAAATTCTGCTGCGAATCGCCCGACACCACGTACACCGTGTTCTTCGGGTCTGCGCACAGCCTCCGCAGCGCCAGCATGCTCACGTGCGAGGGCTTGAAGCCCGACGTCCCCAGCACCTCCCGCTTCAGGTACTTGCCCACCCGCTCCTTCTCGACGAGCGTGCCGTTGAAGTCGATGACGATGACGCGCGCCTCCGTGTCCGCGTAGGCGCGCTCCAGCGCCCCAAGATCGAGCCGTCCCGGCCCCCGCTCCGCCTCCCGCGCCGCGTCGGGCGCGCCCTCCCCCGCGGCGTCCGGACTCCGGCCCTTCGCCTCGTGCGTGGCGTCGCCGAGGTCCCTTAACACGTTGCGCGTCCACAATCCCGACGGGCACGTCGAGACGAAGTCGATGTCGCGCCCCCGCCGGACGTCGCGCTCGTCGTACGTCATGGTCAGCGCGGCATCGAGGGTCGTGACGCACATCTGCACGTCGTACGGGTTCACCCGCAGGGCGCCGTTGAGGACGGACGACACGGCCGAGAATTCCGAGGCGATGACGACCCCCGGTTGCGCGGGCTCCTTGCGGGCGAAGACGTACTCGAGGGGGCAGAGGTTCAATCCCTCGCGGATGGGGGCGTGCATCATCACATCGGACGACATCCAGATGGCCAGGCGCTGGTCGACGGGGAGGACGCTCCCCGCCCGTTCCTCGTAGTCGATGACCTCGTCCCCGAAGCGGGCGCGAATGCGCTGCACGAGGGACCGCACCTCGAGGAGGGTGTCGGCCTCGTCGACCTTCCGGGCGCCGGGGAGGAGGCACCGCTGCAGCAGGACGACCTTGGACTGCCACACGGGATAGTCGGCGAGGAGGCGCTCGAACGCGAGCAGCTTGTAGCTCACCCCCGACAATCGCTGGGCCACGGCGACGCCCGAAATAATGGACCTTCCCGCGTGCCGTTGGGCAATCGCGGCCGCCTCCTCCTTGACGCTCGGGAACTCCAACAACGCATCGATGATGTCGGCCTCCACACTCACATTGCTCACCGTCACCAGCACCTTCGTCCCCCGATGCCGCACCCCGATCAATCCCCCCGCCAGGCTCTCGTAGGTCAATCCCAGGATGCGCTTGGCGGCGTTCAAAAAGTGGCGGGCGTGGTCGAAGGCGTGAAATCCCACGACGTCGGCGCGAAGGATCCCGCCGAGGAGGGCCTCGCCGTGCTCGAGCTCGCGAAAGACCTGGGAGGTGGGGAAGGGGACGTGGATGAAGAAGACCATTTTCACGGGTGTGACAGACGGAGCCGCGGCGGCGACATCTGCCGCGGACGCCTTCGTCGCATCCTCGAAGGCGCTCAAGGAGCCCTTCCGCTCGCGGGGCGCGTCGTCCGCGAGGCGGGTTTCCCCCCGCGCCTCGCGGAGCATCCTTGGGAAGAGGGCGAGGTGGTAATCGTGAACCCACACGATATCGCCGCCCGAAACCAAATTGGCCACGACTTGGCTGAAGGTGCGGTTCACCTCGATGTACGCGCGCCACCACCCGTCGAGCCGCCGCTGGTCCCAGTCGCTGTACTCCGCCTTCGTCTTCTCCGCAACTTCTTCCTTCCCCCCGCCAACGCTCGCGCTGCGCTTCCGCTCGGTCGCCTCGGCCGCGGCCCGTTCGCACGCCGCCACCGGATCGGTCCGGGCGGCATTCCGATGCCGCCCCCACCCCCCCGTGGCAATGTCGAGGAGGTCGACGTTGTGAAAGGACGGCCAGAGGACCTGCTTGCAGAATCCCAGGTACATTTTGTCCACGAGCGATTCCTCGCCTTGGCTGCCGCCGTCGTCGAAGAAGATGGGGATGCAGTCCATCTTCTCCAGCACCTTCCTTACGGCCTCTCGCTCCTCGGGATCCCGCACCGTCGGTCCCACGGTCCCGATCCACTTGGTCTTTCTCGTGGACGACACGCCGTGCATCTCGCTCTTGGCGATGAGGCTCTCGGACCAGCACGCGGTCCACTCCCCCGTCGATGGATCCCGCGACAAAATGACGGGGAGGTGGTAGCACACCAAGTAGAGCGCGGCGCGCGCGGCGTCGGCGGGATCGTCGTGCGGCGCGAGGGCGGGGACGGGATCGGTTTCGGTCGCGGCGTCGGAGACGGTCCGTCCCTGGAGGGCGCCGTCCGTCGCGGCTTGGTTTGCGGCCGCCTTGGATTCCCAGTAGGGCCGGAAGGCGGGATCGTCCCCGGCGTCCCAGTTGTCGACAATCTCCTCTTCTCCCCCCGAGGCCGCACCCCCGACGGTGCGGGCCCGGTAGGGCAGCGCGCGCACCCCCTCCCACGTCAGTACGGGGTCCTTCGCGTAGTGTTTTCCCGCGAGGGACAGCTGGGCGAAGGACGCGACCGACGGCCCCGGAGTCTCCGGCGCGGCCGTGGAGGGGCTCCCCGGGAGCACGACGGGGTTTCCGCTCGCGTCGAACAGGCTGTGATTGCGGCGGTGCCCCCGCTGCCCCTCCCCCGCGCCCCCCTCCAGCATGGCCGCCACGGCCTCCGGGGGAGGGGGATCCTCGTAGAGCACCGGGGGAAACGCGCCGTCCTCCTCCTCGTCGTCGTCGTGGCCGCGACCGTAGAGCCGCAGCCCCCCGCCTCCCTCAGTGCCCCCCTCCACCGTCGAGGGACTCGCCGAGCGCATTCCCCGCACGCTCGGGGCGTCGTCCTCCTCGTCGTCGTCGCTCCCCGTGGGGGTGGAAGAGTGCGTCGCCGCGGTCGCCCGTCCGGTCTTGTTGGTCGACGCGCTCCCGTCGTCGGGGATTTCCCGGCGGGAGGCAAGGGCCCAGTCGATGGCGGCCCCGGGGGTGACGGCCACGTAGCGGTAGCGGTGCCGCAGCGGCTCGGTTCCCGTGCCCTCGTCGTGCGCCTCCCCTCCGTCGTCGATCACCACCACCGGCTCCCTTGTCCGCCACACGGGGTACGTTTCCGGAGTGGTGACCATCTCGACCGTGTTCTGCAGCAGTCTTGCCTGCATCTTCGCCGCATCGTCCGGCCCCCCGTTCGCCCCCCCGACCTCCTTGTCGATGCCCCCCAGCGCGCTCAACCCAAACTCGCTCCCGAACAAATAGTCGCCTGAGGCGACGGAGGATTGGTCGTCGCCGAGGGCGTGGGGGGCGGTGTCGTCGGGCACATCATTTTGGGGCGGGGGCGCGGCGGAGGAGGTGACGCGGAGGGTGGTCCCGGGAGGCAGCGGGGCGCGGCACGCGAAGTGGAGGCGGAGGATGCGCCCCTGCCTCCGGCGGGGGAGGAGGGATTGGGAGGAGGCCATGATTGATTTTTGCGTTGTCTGCTCGCAGATTCTGTCTGGTGTCAGATGGAGAGGTGAAGATTTTGACGTGTGCTGCCCGTCGCTTCGTTAGCGCCTGCGGCTTCCACGGCAGCTCTTCGACTGCCGCCACAGCGCAGCGCCGCCTACGACGATTTCTTCCGCCGGCTTGCGCGAGGGGAAGCCGCTGCCGAGCTGGGTGCTGGGTGGGAGGTGGGAGGGGCGGGGGAGTGGATATTCAGTACCCCACTACCAATTGGTACCCAGACTACCAATTGGTAGTGTACTCAGACACGGTAACACCCCTCCTAATCAACCTCTATGCTCGCCATATTTGGGTGTCCCCTTGTTCAAGGTCTTTACTCGCCAGGTTTCAGTTCCGCCAGATGTTCCCCAACATTTGGCTGACCTATAATTGATTGAACAGAGGCACATTGACTTTGTGCTATTCCATTTCTAAGGTAAACTCAACGCCTCTCGCCGATTTTGTACGTAGGAATAGTACTCAAGCACCAACAACCGCCCAAAACACCTGCAAAGAAGGGGTGAGCCTCCGCCGTGGCGGCGGCACGCCATGCTCGCCCCACCGCCGGCCCAAGCACGCGTCGCCGGCGTCAATGGTCGTGGGGTGGCCGTGGGGGGCGGCGGTGGCGCAGTTGCGGCCGCTGGGGGCGCGCCAGCGGCCGATTAGCTACCTTGTCTCAGCTCGTGTCTCACGGTCATGTGAAGGTGAACCTCCGCCGCGGCGGCGGCACGCCATTACCGCCCCACCGCGGCCCCGAGTACACGTCATCGACGGCGATGGTCGTGGGGTGGCCGTAGGGAGCGTCGGCGGCGCGGTAGCGGCCTTTGGGGGCGCACCAGCGGTGGTTTTTTGGCCTGGTGGCGGCCGCGTCTTGGAGAACCCCCTCCTCCTCTCGGCCATAGGTGGCCTGATTGACCACCAGTGGGCGACTGTCGGCCCCTCAAAGGACGGGAACATTGCATGCAACGTTTTCGTCGTCGGGGACGGCCTCTAACTCGTCTCTGGTGACTTGTTCTTCGCCAAGATCGGCAGGATTGACCGAGCAGCCTCAGTCGGTGCACCAGGGAGACGGGGGTGACGGAGGGCGCCGGGCCCATGGGTACCGGGAGAAAACGCTCTTCCCGCCCCATCCGTTCATCGATTATTATGCGGATGCAATCAGGGAGCGTTGCAAGCTCGGATAGACTGGTCTACGAGCCCAAAAAGGGCGACTTTACCGGCAGACGGG
>JALLAP010001395.1:0-11391 GCA_036939355.1 Thalassiosira profunda | reverse complement strand
GAAAGGAGCTCCCTCTCGACCATCAGACGAACCACCGCTGCTCTCTCTTTTGACCTGTAGGGAAAATTCAGGACGATTTCCACGGCCTCATTCAATTCATACTGTCCCCCGTTCCCTGGCAGTGGCACACCAAGGCTCGGAAGTTGATCAGAGCTGCAAAAATTGATATCCGCGGACTCCCCACTGAGAATTGCGGCCTGAATGGCTGCCCCCTTCGCCATAGCCTCATCTGGTGCCACGTACGAATCACGTCGAGCGGCGATGACATGGTGCTCGTCGGTGATGCGTAGCACGTGTATCCCGGTCTTTGTGGCAGCCCTATCGCGAGTGGATTGCCGCGCAGAGCCATCGAAGTAGGACGGCACCACGATGACGGCATTCTTGACCTCCCTGCCCGCGCGAGCCTCCGCTATCGTCTTCATTTGGATCAACGCGCTGGCCATCGCGTCCCCGACGCAACAGCTCCTCCTGTTCCCCTCGTAGTCGACATAAACGTGATCTTTACCGAAGCCCGGATTGGGGACGTAGTTGCGGTCGGCGTCCTCCTTTCGCTTTGCAAATATCAAGCCAATGGGCACGGAGCTATCCTCGTCGACGAACTCGTGTTTGGCCTCGCCCCGGCCATCCGCGACGATGTTCACGCAACCACCCTCCCAAACTGCAACGCAGCCGAGGTCGTCCCTATCACGATGCCGACCGACTCACTGTTGCATGCTCCCGATGCCATGATGGTTGGCAGTCCGCCCGCGGCAGGAGCGGCGCTGTCGTCGGCGGGCCGGCGGTGTTCGGGTTGAGTTCTGGAGTTGAGAGAGGTTGCGTCCGTCGCTCGTTGTGGGGTTGAAGGGAGGCACCAAGTGGGACATCAACGTAGGATCAGTACAAATGTGTGACAATTTGCGTCCGGAACGCTGATTTTGCACCAAATTGACACTTATCAGATCCTACGGCAATCAGTACTGGCTTCTACGCAGGCGTCCCACTTAACAGGACGGAAAGTGCTCGGTTAATATTATGAGATATCGTACCTGAAACGCTCTGCCTCTGCCTGCACAGAGCAGAGTCCATCCATCCGTCCCGCAGCCGGCTGTTTTTTGCAGGTGTCTTTCGCAACAGCTGTCGTCGCCCGCGCCCAAAGACCATCGGCCATCACCCCCCCCCGGCCCGCGACGGCGAGGCATCCCGTAGCACCAGCCCGGGGACCCGCGGAAGAGAATTGCAACGATGGTGGCGCTGCTGCGGCTCGTCCTCGTCGCCTCGTGGCTGGGCCTAAAAGTCGACGGGTCGATCCCACGCTCTCATTCACATTTTGCGTTGAGAGATGACGATGGCCTCCGCAGGCCGGCGTGGAACCCGTCTCCCAAGATCAATTCGCAGGGCTACCTGTGTGATCTCTACCGCCGCATCCCGGGCGAGTGGGAGGCGGAGTGTTCCTACGTTGGCACATCTGATGCAGCAGAGGAACTGGACATCCCCGTGTGCATTCGGCAGGTGCCCGGCGATGGAGATTGCCTCTTCCACGCTGTGGCGATATCCCTGAGCTTGATTCAGGGCCGGCGGCATTCGAGAATGGACAACAATGAGAGTTTGAGGGAGCTAAAGGATACTAGCAGGAGGCTGAGGCAGATGGCCGTCGAGTGCTTGCGAAGATCAAGGAAGCATAAGAAGCTGTTCATCCAGGGCTGTGAGTCAATGGCAACGACGGAGCTCCTATCCACGGCGGCAGCACAGTATGGGATATCCGGCGACGAATATTGCAATCTTATGCAGCAGGACTCGTACTGGGGAGGAGGCCCCGAGATTGTTGCCTTATGCAATCTCCTCAAAAGGCCAATTCACGTATACGAATTGGTTGGTGCTGATGATGATACGAAATCTGATGGCACAGAGCAAAGTGTGTACAACAACGTGAGAGTCCCATCGCATTTGATGAACGGAGATTTCCGCCTGCGCAGAATGGCATGCTTCGGCTCGCCCGTCTTCGGTCGTCAGAAGCCGCTTCACATCCTTTCGGCCGATTCGCGTTTTCCTGACGTGGACTCTCACTGCATCACGGAGAATGGCAACCACTTTATGGCGATATTTCCTGTCGACGTCATGAGACGATGGGTGGGCACTGACAGTAAGACGTTTGACAGCGAAAGGAAACGGCGGATAAGAGGCGGCGCTGCAAGCGATGTTGAGAATAGAGACGAAACAAACTGTCTCCCTTCCAAATCAGAGGAAAGTTGGTTGCTACACGGAGAGTGGTACAGCGATCTTGCGTACAGCGAGCATCTTGGAGGTAACAATTGGTTGGATGATGGCCAAACATCTTCAAAGTTGCCTCTCTGGTGGCGCCGCAAACAGAGTGATCGCCTAGGCAAAGAAAGGAATCAATTTGCGATAACAATTCCCGGACAATTGAAACGGTTTGTTGGCATATGGATTAATGTCTTTCTGTGGACAATGTCTCACTTTCATGTTGGGCTAGCGGGCCGAAGGTGATTGTATTGAACGGACTGTAGATTATATGTCTCCCACTGTAGCAATTCTTTGATCTAATCAATGCGCATTCTAAGACAGCGCTCTTCGGACAGCTTGAACCCTAGAATCTTTCTCTTCCTGCTCGATAGACTGCGCAATTATAGCTGCCGCTTGCAGCACACCCATGTCTGCAAGTTCCTGCCTTGTGCCTAGGGCTTCTGCGCACCGTGCTTGAGTAGCTGGGTCAACGAGACGAGTTTTCCCTTCGACAGCCACGTCGTCAGCCAAAACGCACCTCACGAGTGCATTGTGCAACCTCTCTTCTTTCGCTCCCGCCAGTGCAATCGCCATTGTGGATCTGCAGTCTGCCTTTGAGCCAACTTCCGCTGTTACCTCTCTCGTCGTGCAATCGTAGAGTTCGCGCGCTAGACTTGCAGCGGCGCGTCGCACGGGCCGCGATGCTTCCAGCTGAAGAGCGTCCGTCGCCAAGCCAACGAGGGTATGGCAGTGCGCAGCAATAACTGAAGGGTTCAGTGCTGAGACAAGTTCGGACACCAATGACACTGCTCCTGCCCGCAGCACTTCGTTCTCTTCTACCAAAAACACTGGACCACCAGTGTTGAGGCGCATCTCCTTTTCTTTGGCGTGGTTGTCATCATTGACTGATTCTTCGTCAGTATCGCCCATAAAAAACGAGTGTGTTTGGCTTTGTATTGACAGTGGCGCGTCTCCTTCATCGTGGGCATCCGAACTGTGTTCGCTGCCAAACAGCATTGTCTCCAACAAAGGCGGGCCATAGAGAAAGATCCCATCGCCTCGACGTCGAATCATGAAGAGAAGGGCTTCCGTCGCTTTGATTCTTTGCTCTTGCGACAACGATACTTGCACAGGGGTTGTGAGCAAATCTGCAGTTGCCACCTCAACATTGAGCCCTCCTTTGGCAACTGCAACTCCCATTAAAGGCATAATCTCCGATGGACATACATCGCTGACAGCAACCAGAGTTTGGATGCTCGCGAGGTAGACGTACGATTCCGAGTCTGAGAGTGCATTGAGACAAATTCTGGCCAGCGTTCGGGACACCAACGCAAGTCCTTCTCGTGTCGATGGATCCAGCGCAGGTGTCTTTGTCGATCCATGCAGCTCTGTGACCATTCCTCTCTTTTCTGATTGCGCACTGCCCTCGCCATCCGTCAAAGAGCGGGCAACGTGGCGAAGTGATACGACGCCCTTTGCACGGAGAGGAGGCTGAGTAGACTGTAAATCGCTCTCTGCTTCGGCAAGCGTCTCAACGATCGCTTCCATCCTTGTCTTCTTTGATGCGCTTGACGCTGAAGCAGCATTATTGCTACTCGGGGTTTCACCTCGCGCCGCGATGAGTGCCATTGCATGGCTCGCCATTTCAGCCAACTCTGGCACAGCTGACGACTGGTCTGCCGATTGTAAGCTCTCTGAACTTGACAGCACGCGAAGCGGAGAAAGGAGTGACCGGAAGAAGGCTTCGTCTGCAGTTGATCGCCGTTCCTCTCCAAGCTCAAGTAGCGCAACGAGCAAGCTCAGAACGATGGCCGTAGTCGATACCAGCTCGTTGAAATCCTCGGATGCAGTGTTAGTTGTTTGGTCCTCTTGAAGAAGAGCCGCAGCTGAATTGACGACGAGCCCCAACATTTTCAGAACGCCGCTGTCACCGCTTGCCAGGAGAGACGAAGGCGNCAGCTGAATTGACGACGAGCCCCAACATTTTCAGAACGCCGCTGTCACCGCTTGCCAGGAGAGACGAAGGCGAGCAGTTTTCGCAGAGTTCACCAAGCAGGGCGGTTGCAGCCATCTTGAGCTCATCTCTGTTGCTTTCAGGCAGACTAAGTTTCAAGTCCTCGGTCCCAACCGCACCACCTCCTTCTGCGGACAGGGTTGTGAAGTGCACGACCAACGCCAGCTGGAACAGATTGCTGGTTAGGGATCGGAGAGGAGCGTTGCTCTCCTTTGCATCATCTGCCAGTTGGGAAAGAGATGCGATAGCTCCGACGAGGCTCTTTGCTCTATCTTGAACTCCCTCAACCAGGGTTGGCAGATCGACGGTTTCTGATGCGCCAATACCATTAGCAGAAACGGCCTTCAGCAATGGCAAAGCGTCCTTCGATCCTTCCAATCGAGCAATGACGTGGATCATGTGGGCAAGAGCAATCTGGGAGAGTTTTGCAGCAGTCGCTTCGGCATCGTTCGCGGCGACCTCGACAACCAAGCTCGACTCCCCCAGAGACTCCTTTCGAGAATAAGAAGCTGCCAGTCGAAGCACTTGACCAAAAATTGTCGCTTGATCGTCCGATAATGGCGTGGACAAGAACGAATGGATTATCCTCTCAGTCGACGCATCCAGCGAAGATGGGATTGTCAGAAGCCAGGCTGCAATTGCAGCTGTGGATTGAATCGCAGAACTATTTGGAGACTCGCCTTCCGACGGCATCAACCCTGCAGCTAATTTGGCGGTGAAAAAGGATTTCCTGGTTCCCTCTGGTAGTTGCGCCAGGGTGGCCCACAGAGTGAGGTGCATCGCCATCGATGAACGCGATTGATCAATTTCACCGCCTTCCTTTGATTTGAAGTCTTCAAGCAATCGATCTCCTTGCGCGAACAAGAAGTCGGTAAATTGAGAGCACAGTCGTTCGTAGAAACGACCGTTTGATAATGACGAATTGGGAGCACTTGTTGGCGTGGCACAAAGCGCACGCGCCAAACGAGCGGCGGCGCTGGTCATGGCATCATCAATCGCACTGCCACTGTCACTTTGTTCTCCTCTGCCAGGGCCACGGGCCGATGCGACAAACACCTCGACAACCGATTGCAAATCTTCGCCTGCCAGCTTTGTCAAGCACTGTCCTAGGCGCAGGCGCAGCCACAGCGGTATGCTAGGATTCGAGGAGCCGGCGACGTTCACGGACGCTCCACCGCCCAGGAGGCCGCGATACGCCAGTGCCACCTCTCGGCGATCGACAGCTCTCTGCGATGGAAATGGTATCGTATCTTCCGGAGACATGCACCAAGGCGGAAGCGCCAACGGAGTAAACAACAGAGCTTTCTGCAACGACTGCATTTGGTGACTGTTCTCCTTTTTGGCTTCCTTCTCAGACATCACCAGTGCCTCCAATCGCCTGCGAACCACCGAATCTGAAGCCTGCAATCGGAACAGCTGCCAGTGCAATCGTTCGGCAATGAGCGCGGCGAGATAAATGTCGCCCAGATGCCGTGGCAGCAGCATTGGTCTGAATCGATCGAGGAGGAGAACACGCCCCACCACTGTCGCAAGACTTCTCATTTCCTTGTATGCTCGATGTGTGTTGAAAATGTGGTAGATTTGATGCACTTCGCAGTGATCGCCCGGGGATTTGGAGAGTGTGTTGCAAAGTCTGTTTTGATTCTCCGCGGCGCTCAGCGTTCCCCACGTCAGCGCCACCTTCGATATGCGCCCCGCCAGCGACTTTGGCAGCATTTGATTCCTCTTCTGCGACATGACTGTGGAGTGGTTGTGGATTTTGCGAATTGGCACCTGCGTCAAATCAAAGGTGCGCCCCGTCGGTAGGGTGGGGAGATACACCTCGGGATGCTCCAAGCAGGGGACCAGAGATATGGACATTGCAAACTCCAACAAGCAGGCCACGTTGGTGTAATCGTTGAGGGACAGCATTCCCAGCGGCGGGGGCGCCTTGTTCTTCCGCCTGCTCCTCGATGCATTTAATTGTGTAGTGGATGCAGTTTCTGGTTGCTCCTGCTGTGTTTGCGGTATGCTGTCCAACACCTCGTAGCACTCTCCCAGATGTCTCAACAAAGGCAGCACAATTCTATGCAAGATTTGCCTCCGCTCGTCGTCCTCGTATTGATTTTGCAGCAGGGCTTCTACCGACTCCGGCTCGTGTATTGTTGTTGGCTCGGACGCACTGGCGCTTGATGCACCCGACTGATGTCCCAGCTCTTCTACTTGCTGCAACACACCAAGCGAGTCCAAATGCGCAAAGAGAGATGTCTCATCATTGCAATCTCCACACGCCTCGCCCTCAATTTTAGGTGTGATCCGCGTCAGATGCAGCGCGTTCAGTTTCAGGCAGGGGGCGGTCCGCAGCGCATCGACGAAGCATCGGATGGCCGCGAGGATGTGCGTCGCCTTTCGCTCCCATTCTTTGGCATCTGCCGATGGAGGCGATAGCATGGGCGCTGCCGGCACCACAGGGGGCGCCGTCGGTCCTCCGCCATCGGCTGCTGCTGCCATGTTGGTGGAATGCGGCGAGGGGGGGGAGAGTGAGGAAAGTGCGTGGAGGGTGGAGATGGACGGAGGGTGGAGGGGAAGGTGGCGGACGGAGGGAAGCACGTCAGCCCCCTTGGCTCTTTTGGCCTCAGGCCCTGGGACAAGCAAGCATGCTTTCACAAACGCAGCGTCGCTAGCTATCAAGCATCGACCTATTGGATAAGAGCACCTAAGTCGAAAGCGCACCTACAATAATTCTCTCTGCTAGAGAGCGAGCGACCTTACTCCCTCAAAACAGCTGATTGCAAGTCAGTTACAGAAATGACGCAACGAGAACAACAACAGAAACTGAAGCAATATGGAGGGCTGCCAAACCACTTGCGTTGGCTAAACCACCAACATCTCCGGCATCCTCAGGAGAACCTGCTCCAACTGCACTTCCAGGCTCTGGGGAATCTTCCCCAATAGGGATATCGGAAGGAGATGAACTGGGCCGTGATGTAGGAGGTGGAGGAGATCCTTGCGTTGGATTTGCAGTTGGATCCAAAGAAGGAGAGGCAGTCGGCGTCACTGTTGGAGTACAGTCACTTGCGCAGAAGGGTCCGTTTGCCGCGCCTTCTGCCACTGTGCCGCCTGCTCCTACCGCATTTCGTCGTTGCGGCTCATCCTGGAATTTGCACCCCGAGTAGAAGAAGATCCCCTCCGAATCATACCCCTGGCTGTTGGTAAGCTCCCCAAAACTGCTGAATCTGAATGGGAAGTTTCGGTCACCCCAGGGACAGAGATTTTGATTGAACGATCTCGCTTCATAAAACATCCGAAGAAAGTCCTTGTTGCGGTATATAGCCCACGACGACAGGTCCTGATTGAAGGAGCTGGCGGTCCTAAACATGTGCCCCATGCTGGTCACTTTGGATACATCCCATGATCCAATGTCCTCATTGAAGTGATAAGCATTATTGAACATCATTGCCATGTCTTTTACGGAGGATGTATTCCAATTTGCAGTGCCCCTTCCTCTGAAGTACGTTCCATAGAACATGATGGTCATCGCTGTGACCTTTGAGGTATCCCACGACGATAGATCTTGATCCCTAATCCCTGACTTTGCAAACATGCCATTCATATCCGTAACCAGGCCGACATTCCAGGAGGATACATCGCCGTTGAATGCAGATGCTTCGTAGAACATTTCCTTGGTAGAGGTCACGCGCGACAGATCCCACGCAGATATGTCCTCGTTAAATTTCTCCCGGCCCTTGAAGAGCCATGCCATGGAGGTTACATTGCCGACGCACCACGATCCGATCGGGGAGCCGTAGGTTTGGGTGACATTGCACGCGCTGGCGCTGGTTCCGTTGCCACAGTCCCCGTCGATGTACTCGCCGAGTGCCGTCCTCAGTTCGTAGCCGTTCTGAAAGCACTCCTCTCCCTTCGCGGAGACGAGGGCGAGGAGGAGGGCTGAGGCGGCGAACTTCATCTTCGTTTTGTTGAGATGAAGGCAGAAGGCAGGACTGAGCCAGGACGACGACAGGGGGGACTGAGGACGGAGGGAAGCACGTCTCGCCTCTCGCCTGGCCTGCCTCCTTCCACTTCTTCTTTCGACCCGGTCGGCGCTCGGGTGCATGCAAGTTCAACCTGAAAGACCTCGATTTGGCAAGGTGCATGGTAGTTGACCTCGCTCTACAACACTCCGCTGCGCAAACGTGACCATGTGGAACACCATACAGGGCGTATTTGCCATGAACAAGGCGAAGAAATTCGCCTCCGACGCCGGCCTGTCCCTTCCCGGCGGCGAAGACGACCAAAAGGGCGATGCGAAGATAGACGCCAAAGTGGCAAAGAGGCAGGCCGAGCTGGAGGAGGCGAAGAAGAAACGGACGACGAAAAACGAGGAGCTGGCGCAGCGGCAGAAGGAGCGGGCGGCGCGAAAGGCGGAGCTGGAGAAGGCGCGGGGCTTTCGATGATAGATACTTTCGATTGAGCGATGCAACTGAGCACAACATCTCCCCACGCAACAAAAAGGCAGAAAAATACCAGGGAGCTCTCTCATCAATTGCAAGATGGAAGGGGAGCAAGTGAGAGGCGTACCATACTATCCTGCACCCACGGCATCCATTATTTCGCCCCCAGAATGTATGGACAGCAAAACAGTCTTTGGGCCAAAGAAGATTCGGGCGCACTGCAGCATAGCTGGTTGTGAAGTTGGATGCACTTCTTACCTACATGCAACACAACTGATGAGAGTTGAGAGGTCAAAGTGCTGCTACAAAGGTGATAACGAACGTGTTGTAGAGATGATAACAAAGCATCCATTTGCAATCAGATCTGTAAAGCAATTCTCGTTGTGTGTCAAAGATGACGAAAATTATTCATGACTCATCTATTGCAAGTAGCAAGTGAAAGGGCCCTTCCAAATCCAATCATCTTCCAGTTTGACGTTTCCTTTACTCCTCGCCGTCGGCCTGCTTCTGAAGGTAGTCCAGGAGCACCGTCAGCGCCCGCGTCTCCTCGCCGAAGTCGGTGATGACCGCGCAGCTCGTCCGCACGGCCTTCTTCACCTCCCCCTCGGCGTCGAGCTTGGCGAGGCCGCACCACGCGCCGAGGTCCTTGCCGGAGTCGACCATGATGACGGACACCTCGCCCTCGGCGCACAAAGCGCGGATGAGCTTCTTGTACTCCTCGTTCTCGCAGTCCTTGGCGAGGCAGCAGAGGCGGGCGGAGCGGCGGTCGAGGGCCTTGGCGCACTCGTGGAGGCCCTTGCGGAGGCCGTCATGGACGAGGGCCTTCTTGAGCACCTATTTTTCGTTCGATGGAGGTTGACGGTCAGAAATTGGGACGAACGAGGGCGGTTTGCCCCATCGAGGCGGCGTCACATCCGCGCGCAAACATCAACAACTCACCTCCTTAAGGGCGTCCAGGACGTTCATCTCGGCAACCTCCTCCTCGACCTCCTCGGCCATCTCCTCAGCGGGGACTTCTTCGTCAGCCATGGTTGAATGTTCGTTGGTAGGGTGGTGACTCTCACACTACGGTGCCTCTTGCTGCAACAACGCAGGGTCCTAAAGTGAGCGGGAAAAAGGAAGGGGCGGCGCACCTGGGCGGCGCGAGGGGCTACGTAGAGACTGTATGACTTATCGTAGATACGGGAGATTGTGTGGCTGAGAGTGAACCACGAACCGTTCCACCTGATAAAATTAACTAAGGAATCTGTATTATTTTTACCGGGAAATTAATGTATACAAAGGAATTAATAATAGATTTGCCGGGAGGACAGAGGTTTAGTAACTGTACCTTCGCAGCGATGGATTGGAGTTCTCATTTTTGCGTGCCGTCAAAACTGCACAGAGAAAAAATGAGATGCCGCTGACCAGCAACCTCATTTTCCAACACATCGCCCGAACCCGCCGTTGACAGCTCGGTGCCATCACCCGATACCTCTGCATTGCCTCGAATTGCAAAGAACTGATAGAATCGACAACGAGCACACTTGTGAGCATCGACAGAACTGGGCGGCATCCTACACGCCTCGATATCAGCACATATCATGTCCTGCCCCTTCGCCAAGCTCCACGCCGGGAACTCGTCGTCCTCGACGGCGTCCACAGAAACCTCCGCCTCCTCGACCCCCGCCATCGACGGTTCCACTATCAACCGACTCGTCACGTTTATGACCGGCTCTCCGGATGCCGCCTTCTTGGTCGACCGCGAGGGCAAGATCGTTTATCGAAACAAGGCGTCGCAGCTCATGTTCTTAACTGACGTGAACGCAATGAGCCTCTGCTCGATCTTTTCGTTCGCCCCCACCTCCCCTCGCGGGGTGGCGACAACGTGCTGGGACGACATTGCAAACAGCCTGGCCAACTCGGAGCCGCAGCACCACAACGTGTATGTGACTGACAACGACGGGAGCCGCCTCGACTTCCGCATCAATCTTGTCAAGCTGCCGCCGGACTTCTGTGGCGAGGCCAACAGAGACGTTTATGCGTGTGCCTACGTGACGCCTGCACACGATCACACGAACGGGAGACGTACGATGGCCAGCATCGCGGAAGAGGGCACTGAACACTCTGCTGAGAAGAGCTCGCAGTTGCGTCAGCACATGCAGGATGTTGTGCAGGCTTCGCTCGACCCCATGGTTGGCCTCCACGAGGATGGCACCATCGCCGTTGCCAACGATCCCGCCGTGCACCTCTTCGGATACACCCGCGATGAGCTTCTGGGGAAAGAGATCGCTACCATCTGCCCTACCGCACGCGAGGTCCAGAACCTGCTGGATTTCATGAACGCCCCTTCCATCAACCAGAAACAAAAGACCACGGCAGCCACTAAAGATGGGCAGGAGCTCTCCATCGAGCTAGGGTTGAGCCTGAACCAATCCTTCGCTGCCTCCAAACAGGCCGTGTACTTTGCCCACATGAAGGATCTAAGCCAAATGGAAGAGCACCGATCGGAGATCGAGCACAAGGATAATCTGTGCCAGGCCATGATCAATGCATCTTTCGACCCAATGTTCGGCATCGACCAGCGCGGGAAGATCATCGTGGTGAACGAAGCAGCCTGTCAAGCCTTTGGGTACACCAGGGCCGAATTTCTCGAGCAGAATATCAGCATGATCTGCAACGAGAAGGATGCCGCGAGTCACGACAAGTATATGCGGCGGTACCTCCGCACCGGCAAGAAGCGCGTGG
>JALLAP010001390.1:0-10255 GCA_036939355.1 Thalassiosira profunda | reverse complement strand
CCGCGGAGTCGTCCGCAAACTCGAATGTGGGGGCGTTGCGGCTCATGATTGCTATCTTTGCAGTTATATCTCTGCGCAAATCCCACTGACTTGATGGGAAGATACCTCACTCTCTCTAAGATGTCTTACAAGATAGATGGGCGACCAGGATCAACTCCAATTGCTTGGTGTTGACGTGAGACGTGGAGGTGAAGGGCTGCGTAGGACGACCCAAAGCGATCGTATCTCCGCGATGGACGAGAACGACACTTGAATGCGTTGGCTCGTTGCTGGCCGCTCGGTCCAGGCGGGGCAGTAGGTGGGTGCACTCAGCCAACCGGGGTTGATGTGAGATGTGAATGAGGTTGGGTCAAAGGACGAGGTATCCCTTGGATAGGCCAGCGGCGAGGCCACGATGCGACGACGGTGGTTGGAGAATTATGAAGCCGGACTCCTCACTTGCACTTTGCAATCTGAATTGCAAATGCTCGTCGATGATGGGGCGGCGACTCTCGGCGGAGCTCCTCCGCGTCTTCCTCTGCGCCTCGCCAGCTGCTGGGAATTTGAGGTGAGGGCGTCGACAACCACGCGGTCCCCGGTGCGCCGCGCGATCGCTGCCGCCAAGAGTTATGTGCCTCGCTCCCAACGCAGGCTTGATACAATAATGGCAAATTGGTTTCCGCCTTGATTACAATATGGCCCAAAATGGCGGCCACCTACGAGCATGAAGCATGCAACTTTCTCACCAAAAATCTCATCGGCGGATTTTGCCTGTGAAAAGTCTTGCTTCTCCCAGCTTCTCCCCTTTCGTGTACAAATCTGAATTCCTTCGTAGACGTGTCAATAGTATTGATTCCCAAGTGAAGGAATGACCCTGTGCGATTTGTCCGTCGCCCTGGCACTGAAATCAGTCGACTGCCCAATTTGGTGCGAACCCTGTTGCAGAAAAGAACGCTGGCGAACAAATGCCTAAAAACACGCAGGCAAGACAGGCTTTTTGATACGACATCAAGTACCGCTTTTCGCACTGTAGGTAAATGTCTAAGGATAACCCAAAATAACCCTTAAGATTAACCCCAATTTCCGTCTGTACGTCGTCGTGCCACGTCACAGGCTGTTACGGATCTTTTGCCGTGCGTTTGTTTTGTTTGTTTTTCCCTCGTCGGCGGCGGCTGTTCAACATGTTGCGTGCTTCCCCGCCTCGTCCTCGTCCCCACTATCCCTGCACCAAACCCAACCATGAAGCTCCTCTCGGTCCTCTCCGCCGCCCTCATCGGCTCCTCGGCCGCGTTCGCCCCGGCCCCGGTCAACGTGCAGCAGCGCACGTCGGCCGTCGCCCCGGTCAGCATGGCCGCCGCGGAAGGCGAGTTCTACATCGACCAGAACCGCCGGAACCTCATGAACCTCATCCTCGTGGGCTCCGCGGCCGTGACCGTCGGCGGACTCGCCGTGCCGTACATCCTCTTCTTCCTGCCCCCGAGCGCCGGGGGCGCAGGGGGCGGCACCCCCGCGAAGGACAAGGACGGGAACGACCTCAACTTGAAGGAGTACCTCGCGAGCAAGAAGGCCGGGGACCACTCCCTCGCCCAGGGTCTTAAGGGCGATGCCACCTACCTCATTGTCAAGGACGACGGAACCCTCGAGAGCTACGGCCTCAACGCCGTGTGCACTCACTTGGGATGCGTCGTCCCGTGGTCGGCCGCCAACAACAAGTTCATGTGCCCGTGCCACGGATCGCAAGTGAGTCCAGCTGCAGCTGTTCGTTGGTGTGGTGGTGCACGTGTTGATTTTCGTTGCAATTATCTAACCCTCATATTCCCTGCACAATTTGCAATTATCCCTCTCTTACAGTACGCCCCCACCGGAGCCGTTGTCCGCGGACCTGCTCCCCTTCCCCTCGCCCTTGCCCACATTGAGACTAGCGACAGTGGAACCATCCTCTTCACCAGCTGGACGGAGACCGACTTCCGTACCGAGGGCAAGCCCTGGTGGAACTAAATACTCGATGTCTTTTTTTAGACCTCGAGATCGACCCGNCTTCCGTACCGAGGGCAAGCCCTGGTGGAACTAAATACTCGATGTCTTTTTTTAGACCTCGAGATCGACCCGACAACGCAGTTCACTCTGTGTCGTAAAATCCTAGAGGAAAACAGTCCGCCCGAGCCTTCTGCAGGAGGTGGCCAAATCCATGGTTGACGGAGGCGGAAGGCGGGAAACTAACCGCGCTTCCCGCCTCCATTGTGCAGTAATGGTAATTTTCGCATACAGCTAAAGTTATCTCTATCCTGTCCAGAGGAAGCAGAAAATCTAGGGAAGATATGAAGAGACGGGTGTTGTGATCACTTCAGCTACGATGTCTGGGCTTGAATCTACCTGATCCTTCCACGACTTCTCTTCCTTCTTGAGATTGGCAGCGAGACATCTCAGTGTCAAGTCTTCCCTTTCACCGCAGTCGTGCGTACCAACTCTCCGTTCAGCCTCTCTCCAACTATCTGTCTCCCCCCGGACCTATCTCATTGATCTGTCAGTTTCCAACAGAAGTTTCCATCTCTCCAGACAATCTGTCTCGTTTCCTCTGAACCCTCAAGGTAGCAATTCATTGTAATGGCAACAGAGGAAGAACGGCGGCTTTCGTGCCAGCACTCCCTATGATGTGTCCAGGTTCTCTCCCACTCTTTCAATTGTACTGTACACATTCTTTGAATAAAAGACAGCAACAGAGAATATCAGCAACATTGCAAAAACACGCAGGTTGCATTTGTTGCAAGAATATCTCACCTCGTCCATCCACTCCTCTACCTTCCTGTTGATTTCATCCCTCGCGTCGCCCTTGATCAGCAGATGCGTCGCATCCAAATCTTCGATGATAAACTTCTTATCGGCTATTTTTTGGTCATTCAGGTGAATGATGAACTGTTTCATCGGAGGGTCGCACGTGAGGAGGAACTGGCGAGACGAGGATGGCGATTGCGAGGCTCGCTTTGGCTTCTTCGACTTCGCTTTTGCTTTGGACGACATCGTCCCCTCCACCTCCACGCTGCCGCTTGAAGACGATGCTATGAGCGAGCTGCCCGAGAAAGTGGAGACGCCGATAGAAAGGAGCGTGATCAGCACCAGACGGAGGGCGTCGCCGAACGAACACGCTCCAATGTGGGGCCCGAGGCCGGCGGTGGAGGGGGGAGGGGGCCGCTCCTGGGCGGGGGGAGCGCCGGAGCGAGCAAGTGGGGACGCGTGACTGAGATAAGAGATCTAGCCTCATTCGTGACTCACATCAACCAACACCCACCGCTCGCCATGAAGCCTTGCAATATCGATCTACTCCTGGCAGCGGCAGTGGCGCCATCGGGGGTGGCGTCTTTCGTCCTCAGCCCGGTGGTACGAGCAGATTCTACGCGCTGCGAGATGCACAATAATGATGCCATCATTAGGAGAGATGTTCTCAAAGCCAGCCCACTCATTGCGGCAATCATCCTGGGAGTTGTGCCCACTCCATCTTCAGCGGCGGAACGAAAATCATACTCGTCAAATGCACGCAATATGGCCCGTCTCAGCAGCGGCGATTCCTCCGGCGGCAGCCTCTACGACAACAACCCGTCTTCTCCCAAAGCACGTGCGCGGCGGGCGATGGTGGGATGCAAGAACGCCTCCGCCCGATCGTTGGCTGGGGAGAATGTCGGCAAGAAGAAGAATTTGTCCGAGAAAGAATGCAATCAACTTGTCATGTCGGGCGACTCGGATTTCATGCTGGGGGCACTGACGGAGCTGGATTGCCCCACCTGCCCCTACGGAATCGGCGATCGTTAAAAGTCTACCTGCCTATTTGTTTCTAACTCCCCACTGTCGCAATATCTCAAACATTACAACCGGGGCACACGCTGCAACGTTCAGGGAGTTCTTGAGTCCAAATGAATGTATCTCCACGATCTCGTCCAGCTCGGGTAAAATCTCCGTATCCACACCGCTTACTTCGTTGCCAAGAAACAATGCAACGCCTGGCAGTTGCGCCGGATCGTCGTTTTCCTCTGCTAACGGCTCTGGCCCGGGGTATTGCAAAGTCGTATATAATTTGCTCCGTTCAGTCGTTTCCATTCCAACTAACAACAGATTTGGGCGTTCCTTTCTGAGAAACTCCAATGCTTGCCTCGTTGTCAGAAAGTGCCGCGAGGGGACGATCCTCTCCGCGCCCAACGCAGATTTGGCAAGCTTTTCTGCGCCGTTGCCATTTGGGTGCGGGGTGATGCCCGTCGTAAGGATTTCGAGGCAGCCGCACGCGTCGGCCGATCGATAGATGGACCCCACATTTGCGGCACTGCGCACGTTGTCGAGCACCAAAACGAGGGGAAACGCCCGGCGATGTTCCGAGGTATCAATGTGTCGCACCCACTCGGCCTCGCGGCTCCGATGCCTTTTCGAGAGGAAGTCGATTTGCCGCGCGTATCGATTTGCGGCCACATCGACGTTCTCTCGTGCGATTGCTTCCACTTTGCTCGGTTTGGGGTCGATGTAGGATCGATAGGCTTTGATGGCGCTCTTTCCAAACCTCGCGTCGAACCCCTCCGTCGTTGTTGCCGCTCGAAATGCCGCATTCTCCAGTGCGCTAGCATCGACGCCCAGCTTGGTCAAGTGGTGATTTAGCCTCTCCCTTCGAAGCTGTCTGGATTTGTCTCCTTGACTGTCGTTGTCTGCAGATACCGATGCCGGCGCATCAATTGCATCGCTGTTGGTTCCTGAGAGGCAGATCTGGCTGTGCACATGATATGTTCTCACATCGCGTGCAAATATGTGGCCATTGCAAATCGGTGCATCGTTCATCCGCGTTTGGGTAGACCGCGAAGGAGCGCCGCGTTGCTGAAATATCAGATTGATGGCGTTGGCGGAGGCGCGACGGCCGCGCATGGGAAACGAGCGCACGAAGGGGCTGCTGCCGACCATCAGAAACAGGGCCCCGGCAAATACGCGCCAGACCATGGGCATGATGCAGGTTGATTGCAAGTGGGCACTGGCTGCGTGAGCGAGGGCGCGAGCCGCGGAGCGCCGGGAGGGCGCGAGAGCGGCAAGCTACTGCTTGCTTGTGAGGATTCCCACGTGCGCGCTGACGTTTTGGACGGCGCTTTTTGATGGCTCGAGAATCTCAGCCACTGATTCTCTGATGCACCAACGCCCCATCCATCAACGTTCTGCCACAACCTCGTCGCTCTCCACTTCATTCATCGTCTCATTCTTCGCGCATTAGCCTGCTGTCAAGATGGCCAAAGCACAATCAATCTTCTTCATCGTCCTCTTGTCGGCGGCCTCGTCGTGGGCGCGGTATCTCGTGCCCGTCGACCTCTGCTACCCCACCCAATCGAAACGATGTAGAACATCATCATCAACACCGCTGGGCATACCGTCGGGCGGCGCCAGCCCATCAACATCAACCTCGCTCGCCGTCCCTCCTGGCGGAGCGAGCAGCGCGGTCGCCACGAGTATCCTCAGGGGAGGCAAGTCGTCGTGCCGCGGTGGCTCTACCCTCGCTGCAACGCGCACCATGACGGCATCGCAGATGAAGATGTTCAACCTCTTCTCGGGCGGGGCTGCGGGTACCATTGCCTCGTGCATTACCAATCCGCTGGAGGTGATCAAGACGCAGTTGCAATCGTCGTCGGCGGCGGTGGGCGAATTGTCGGCCGCGAGCGGCCATCCCATTGCCGTCGCGAGAAAGATCTTCGAGCGGGACGGCGTGTTCGGATTCTGGAAGGGCATGCGGCCCACTCTGGTGGGAATCATTCCTGCGAGGTCGGTTTACTTTTACACTTATGAGCAGACGAAGCGCTTCCTCAGTTCGGTGGTGGGCATGCGGGAGGGCGGAGTGCCCAACGCCCTCGCGTCCGGACTGATGGCCGGGATCGGGAGCAACACCCTCACCAATCCCATTTGGGTCGTCAAGACNCGCCCTCGCGTCCGGACTGATGGCCGGGATCGGGAGCAACACCCTCACCAATCCCATTTGGGTCGTCAAGACCCGCCTCCAGCTGCTGGCCGACAGCACCGCCGGCCAGAAGGTGTACACGGGCTACCGCGACGCGGTCAAATCGATCCTGAAGGAGGAGGGGGTCGGCGGATTCTACAAGGGCATCTCGGCGAGCTACTGGGGCTGCCTCGAGGGAGCCACCCAGTTCATGATCTACGAGCAGATCAAAACGAGGCTGATCGCGCAGCAGAATCACGTGCGAGAGCAGCTGGGGATGGAGCCGACGGACAAACTGCCCAAACTGACGTATTTCCTTTCGGCGGCATTGGCAAAGGGCACGGCAGCAATTCTCACGTACCCGCACGAGGTGGCCCGGACTCGGATGAGAGAACAGGCCCGGAACGGGGTGTTCAAATACAAGGGCATGTGGCAGACAATCGGGGTCGTCGCAAAAGAGGAGGGACGGAAGGGATTGTACAGTGGAATGGGCGTCCATTTGATGAAGGTGGTTCCAAATTCAGCGATCATGTTTTTGACGTACGAGGTGGTCAATGCATGGCTTGGAAAGTTTACCGTGATCGAGGACGAGTGAACGAAAGAGTGTGCACGCTGCTCATAAACTCTTCGTGCTATGCTAGTATGGTACAGTGAAGAAAAGAGCTGAGTGAAACCGAAAGTGAATGATGGACGTGTGTAATAAAGTGATTGCTAAGTGAATGGCTTGCTAAGAAGGGAAGGGGTCTGGCATGAATCAATTTTCACTGCGCTTCTTTACATTTACAACAATAGCAACGCTGTCTAGCCTAGGATAAGTATATACAAGATGGTGATAGATGCCGTTGGGCAGCACAAAAATACAATTGCGTGGAATTCACACAGGAAGGCCTCTTCAACACAACAACAGGGCCTTCAACTCTTCGCTGCTGGCTTCTGCAGCCAAAAGTGCTTCCACGCCCTCTTCATCTCCTCGCTCAGCTTGGTGTGATTGGCGTGGAACTCGACCGGGGCCGCAGCGTAGCAGACGAGGATGGCGCTCACGGCCCCTTCGATGATGCTGAAGAAGGCACTCGAGAGGTAGAACCCAACGAACAAGCCGATTAAGAATGCGGTTGCCAAGGGGCTGTTGAGGGAGGTCAGGGTCAGGCCGTCGTTCTCCTCCACGATCAGTGCCAGGCAGGCAGTGCTGCCTCCTATTATCATGCTGGACATGGCCAGTACTGACATGATGATATCGTCTGAAACGACGTTCGTCCAGCCTCTGGCCTCGAAGAGCTGCGACGCCTTGCTTCCCGCCTCCCAGAACCTGTAGCCGTAGAGGCCAATGTAGGTGTAGGACCACTGGTTGACGTTTCTCGATATGACGCCGTCGCTGTGTTCTTCTTGAGGCGTGCACAAGGCGCCATCAAGCGTGCCAATGTTCTCATCGGTATCTTCAGCGAGCGCCAGCTTGGGCGAAGTCTTGAGCTTGACGTTGATCTTGGGCTTGGCCAGGCGCGAGAACGTTGATATGCGTGTGAGCAAGATGCACGGGCCCACGATGAGGCTCCCGAGGCATATCGAGCCAAAGGACCCCACGATGTTGCCAGAGAGGGTGCTGTGGAGAACATTGCTGCACAAGGGAATTGGATCATCCTCCGACATCTCCCACCACTTGCCGATAATGCTCGCCACTGTGGTTTGAGATATGCCCTGATGCATATGAAGATAAAGAAGAGATAATGTGTTGGGTCTACTTGCAAATGCTTGGATTCGTTTCACCTCTTCGCTCGAATACTCACCTTGATCACTTGCACCGTCCAGCAGTAGGAAAAGAGGAAGAAGATGACCAGCACCGACATCCAGTTGTTCGAGAGGGCGTCGTCGTCGTTCAAGTAGTCGAATGCACCAATGAATGCGGTGATCCACCAGACCTGCCAGAAGAACGTGGCGAGAAGCGTAGACAGCCCGACGAATGGAATGTCAAGAGTGCTTCGCATACCCTTGAGCGCCACGCCAAGATTAGTTGCCGCGAAGGAGATTCTGTCCCACACCACAAGGGTGTACGACAAGCTCAGCGCCAATGCCACAGCGCCCGATGCGGGCACGAGCCACGACGTGCTAAGAGCCAGTCCAAGCACCGTCCAGATGGCGCACACGCTTACTGTGAATACCAATGTGACATGTAACAAATTCCTCGAGAGCATCATCATGAACCCCAGCGCCAACAAGGAGCAGAGAGAGGCATACCCTGACGCGATGCACACCAACAGGGTAACGTTGATGGAGTCGATGTGGCTGATGGTGTCTCGCACCTCCTCTTCTATTGCGGCAACAGCGCCGGCCCCGTCGCTCAAGCCCCCGCCAGTGTGCACAATAGGATTGATAATGATGTCATCCGTCTGCAGCGAAGCGAAGGGGTTGGAATCGGCCACCACATCGTCATCATCAGCAGTATATCCCATTCGCTCGTAGATTCGATCCCTCAACGCGCCAGGGCCGAAGGCAACGGCACACATGCTGACCAGCAACAGCTGGCAGAGGA
Organism: Thalassiosira profunda; assembly: GCA_036939355.1. Classification (NCBI taxonomy): domain Eukaryota; phylum Bacillariophyta; class Thalassiosirophyceae; order Thalassiosirales; family Thalassiosiraceae; genus Thalassiosira; species Thalassiosira profunda. The sequence continues at coordinate 1,805 of JALLAP010001390.1, read as the reverse complement.
ATATGAACGCAAAGAGCGCATCGTTGCAGTTGCTGTCCTGCTCCGTTCCCCTGACTTTTTGGACCGCTGCCTCTCTCGCCTCGGCAGCCTTCTTGATCCTCCTCAGGCGACGATGCCTCCTCAGCCGTTTGGTCGCCTCGACACTGAGTAGCTTTGTGATGCGCTCCTTTTCCGGCTCATCTCTCTCCTCCTTCGCGCCAGGCGGAGATTGGGTTGCGTCTGTGGCCGTGGCAGATGTCACGGGGGACTCCCCAGAAGACATTGATGGCAGCGGGGTGAGGGGAGGAGATCCGCGAAACGAGCTGAGCTGCCGCTGCTGCCCCTGATGCCGGCCATAGAGTGTGGATTGCGGCCGAGGCCATAGATTCCTTCTCCTCGGAGGCGACACATGCGGTGCGTATTGAGGCAGCGATGGTTTTTGCTTGCTGCTCATTCGAGAGGAATCAAACACCGACGTAGGCGGTCGAAAAGCAACGCTCGCAGACGCTGGCTTGAAGTCGAAGGGCGCCTGATCGACCGAGCCATAATTTGTGGGAGTGGATTGCTTCGTCTCCTCCGACGCCACGCTGTACTGCAAGCAGCTCATATCATCGCCATCGCTCTGAATGCTCTCGTGCCCCGCCAATGGGTGCATGAGATGCGATTGCGGCGCCGACCCTGCATCGTTGGTAGGTTGCTGCAGTGGAAAGACAGTCTTCTGGATCTCGTCCCAGAGCGCCGCCGTTTCTGGAGACGAAATTGAGCCGCTCAATCCAATCTCCCCGTCCCACAAATCGTCGCCCTCGTCGTCATCGCTGTATTCGAGGTCGCTGAATATTGCAAACGACGAGTCGTACGTCGGGGTGGAGGGAGGGAGGAGCCTGTCTTCCTCCCCTCCCTCGCGCCCCTCCTCCATCGCCATTGTCGCGCCGTTGGTTTTCCTCCGTCGTTGATGTCACGCAAATTGCAAGTGCGTGCCCCGTCTGCGCTGAGCTAGCCCACGCGCTCGACGCTCATGCACTGTTGCAGCCTCTCTTTGCAAACGGGCAGCCCTCAGCCGTCGTCATAGCTCCGGTGCACCATCGCTCGGACCTGCACCTAAAAATAGCGCGGCGGATTATCAATCATACGGTTTCTTCCCACTCCCATGATTGAGGTTAGCGCGGTTTGGGCCATTCAGTGCGCCGCCGTCACGCTCATAGCCAACGCCCGTCAATCGTATGACGACTCCCCTCGCATGTATGGGCCACTCTTTGGTTGGGGCTTCGCCATTGTGGAGGAAAATCGACTTCCAACGAAATTTGGCGCCTTTGGGTCTTGAAGAGAGGTGTGACTTTCCCACGTAAACTTGAAACAACTGCCTGAGACAGAAACAGGCGCATCTTCCCGCTTCTTCCCCAGAAGTCCTGTCGCCAAGCCAGAGAGAGGAGTCGAGAGGAGAATGGATGGTGCAGATTATTGCACAGCCTTGCACCGGCTCGAGTAGAAATAGCAGATACTGTTGTGAGTCGATACTGCAGATCTAGGAGGTAGTACTATGTAGAAGAGTTGCCAAGCAGTGATCAGCCACCAGAAGGCAAGGACACCGGAGATGCTTTACTAGATGCCCTCCTGCGGCCAGTCGCCGCAATCCAGCTGCCGCTTCATCAGGTACCGGACTCCTCTCCGAACGGCCTCCACGTCGCTACATTTGGCAGCCGACAAGGCCATCAGTGCCCATGCGGTATTCACGACTCCGCTGCCGTCGTCTCCGTAGCTTTGCATGCCGTTCTCGGCGTAGTCTTTGTCGTAGCAGGAAGTGAAGTCCTCGCCCCAGCCACCGTTGG